>JAZBHA010000036.1:144461-181865 GCA_037464855.1 Iselma pallidipennis
TCTGCTGACCTTGCTATATCTTTTTCTGGAATGGTCAAAATTTATTATAATTCTTATCACTATTGTATTTCGAAAGTAATAATAAATTGTGTGATTTATCCTTGACGACTTCCGTGTATGTATATATTTTGTATGTGTTTAGTATAGAGAGAAGTTCAACAACATTTCTAAATTCGCATCGTCTAGGCTTAAATTTAGAATCCTTTACCCCACCTACCTTGTAATTTGGTTATATGGTTGATGAGTCTTCGATATGTATTTAGCATTTCTCTCCCCATGGCAATCATGAATCTCACTCTTATCTGATTGACTTGTTCAGTCTTTATGACCCTTCGAAAGTTGGTAATATATTTTTGCATGCAGTATTGATATATCATTAAAATTTTTGGAATTAGTTTATTGTTTGTTGTGGTAATTAGGACATGGAGATCTCTATTACATACAACATCTCCATATATATCTATTCCCAAAATCTCAACTCTATATAGATGCAAATCAACCCCTTTCCATAGATTGTGATTAATTTAAACTAAATTATCCATATCTGTATATGCAAAGGGAGTAATTTGGTTGTATCATCAAGCTTTCCTCAAATTTACAAGAATTTTTTAATGAAAGCTCAATGTCCTGGCAACATTCAACCGGACAATAAACTTTCATACGTATGCTGGTCCATTTTTATTGAAATACTTCCGTTAATGGCATCACCAATTGTCAATCTCTCTCTACCAGTAAAATTATCACAGTTTTATCACAACCACGGCTTTTACCTTTTAAGTAAACATCATTATAAATACATCCAGTTTTATCGGTTCAAATTCTCTGTCTATCTGTATTGTTGCTATCAGGGTCCTGTCTGGACAAAGCGCGGCCACAAGTCCTATACATAGTATAGGTAATATTTAATAATTACTGTTGTAAAAACCGCGAAGACCAAGATCTGTATCTCGATAAGAAGAGGTTGTCTTGGTTGTGCTTGTTCGTCTCCATCAGTTTTACAAAATACCAAAATCTGGTTGATATTTTCAGATTGGAAATTATTCAGATGCACCACCACTACATATCACCCACTCTGCCACCATCGAAGATGCGAGTGAACCGCCTAAAATACTGTACTGTGATATTATCATTAGCCATTGTTTTAAAAGGTGATTTTTTTGTGTGTGTGTCTCGTTGTATTTCTCTCTAAGGTGCTTGTAGTTGTTTCGTTCTTCGTTTTTTTCGTTTCTGTGTGAGTCCAAGTGAAGGTTCATTATTTCTCAACGAATAATAAATTAGACGATATCAGAAACGACTCTATTCTTTTAAGAGAAACTTGTTTTTTTGTCATTAAAGGAGTTTTGCGATCGTAATAATAATCCAGTTGTACGTAGAACAATCGATTGTACTACATATTTTATTGATAATTTGTATTATTGATAACATCTATAGCGAATGTTATCATTTGATATAAAATCGTCTTCACCTTGACTCTATTGATGAGGGTTGACTGTTTTTCCCTCCACCTCCAAATCAATTCTATGTATAAAAGTTTTATTAATTTGTCACCATTTCCTATTTTCTTCTTCACACACACACGTCACTCTAATTAATGGTTATTCGTATTAATTTATAAGATTCTACGGTGATCATTTGTCCGATCCATCCTACACTACAGGACAGGTCCTTCTTTAATGTGTTGTTTTTTTTTTTATGAATATCAATGGTGAATGAACTTTTTTCGGTCTGATATACATTTATGTCGTTTTATTTTTATTTGACTTATTTAAATTTTGGACCACATTCGAGTCGAAAAATTGAATCGTGTCCAGATCCCAGGTGTTTAGTGGTCGTTTTTTGTATTTAACAATGCGTTTCGAAGACCCCAACCAAGGACATAGGACTTTGGAATGCATTCATCTATTCAATTTATATATATGAGCTTGTTGAATTTATTTTAGCGTTAACTATTCGTACAAACAGTTTGTAGAAATAGAGATATTTTTAAATTAAATTTGCCAATTTTTATAAAACAATCATCTGATTATATTGTAAGTATTTCTGGAAATAATCAATTGATTCCAGATGTGGCAAGATAATTGAGACAAATCGTTATGGAATTTTCGATAAAATATGTTTTATTTTATCAGATCCACGTGTTGAGATTAATGAAACGAATCTAATTTTTTTTTCATAAATAAAATTCAAATTCAACAATATAAATCCATTTAGTTATATTATATCATAGAAGAAGAAGAAGAAGAGTTGAGAAGAATATTAATAGAAAAATATCTTGCCTTTGGGACAATTTCTTGTTGCGTTTTTTTCTTTTAAATTCTTCTTCCTTTAAATACAAAAATTCTAATTATACTAATGGGGTTTTTCTCCCATTTTGCATTTAAATAAGATGACAGAGAAAAATTTAAATACGCGAAAACATTGAAAACTCAAATAAAACACGTCCGAGAAGAGAACAAAGTAAATTATTCTCGTATATGTATACCTACAACATAAAATAAATTGAAAAACAGCCTACAACTACCTGTAGAAAATATAATTACTTTGTAGTTGCCGATAAGTTTTATCATTAAATCATTGAATTTGACAGTTATGATGATATTTATTAATAGTTGAAACTATACATTATTGTGTAAGGTACTTAATAATTTTACTTGTAACAGAATTTTAACAGTAAAGTGTTTTTTTTATTACTGATACTAACGAATTGAATTGAATTGATTCAATAAAAGAATGGGACGATTAACTGATTTAATCTTCATTGTTTAATGACAGTTTTTTTCTTTGGCCGGTTAAATTTTCGGTGAAATGAATGATCGTACAGTGGAACCTGCTTATAAGGGACTTCACGGGGACACCGTTTTTCGGTTCATTATAACCGGATGTTCATCTTATCAGAATTTGTTGTTAATGAGCCATAATAATTAAAAAATAATCTATAACGAGTCAAATCAGTCAAAATCGATGATTTCTGTTGGAATATTACTGTTTTTGACTGATTTTCCGAAATAAGCTGAATTTCTTCAAATTAGAAAATATCTTTTCGCTTCCACCTTCGGATTGAAAATAATGTTTAACATTTCTTATACTTTAATGCTTCAACAGATATTAATAACATCCGTATAATTTTCTTCTGCATCTTCCCCTAGATTATTTTCGTTCTTATCTTCATCATTCACTACTTCAGTCACTAAATCTTGGTCAGTCATCTCCCCTTTTATAATTATGCTGCTGTCTACGTTGACATAATCTTTGAAGAAAACATTGCCTTTCAATAAGGTTTCTGTAATATTTTCGAAAATTTCTTTAATAGAAGCTTATCCTCTGGATCAGAAGTGTCCATAGTCATCGGATGATTACTTAGCTAAAGACGCATTTATCAAAAGAAATATAGAATTACTCCGCTTATTATGGACTTCAAGATCCATTTTAGTTCATTATAAGCAAAAATCTATTATAAGCGGGTTCATTATATGCGAGGTTTAGAAACACTGCAAGAAACGCAAGTTCAATCGGGACCTGGGCGTGTTCCGTCCATCATAAGCGAGTTTCCATTACAAGCGAGTCCATTATAAGTGGGTTCCACTGTATCTGGGTTTTCTGCAGAATTGCTATTACATTTTCGTTCAGTGCATTCTAAAATAAGAGGTATTCGCGACTAGGGGAGAAATTATTAAAATTTATGATAAAATTGAAATCCGAAATTCATTAGATATGAGTATGACCCAGAAAAAGGTATATATTATATGTATGATTTATCATGATTACAATATTAATTTGTTGGGTTAGATAACAGGAAGAAATGATTTCTCTTTACGTGTGCCTTTTGTTTTCTCTGTTATTGTGTGAGAATTTATTTGGCAAACAAAAGAGAAGTAATAATAATAATAAAAATAATAATAAGTATGAAAATAAAAACAATTCTATTGAATGAAATATGAATGTCAGTTAATTATATCCAATTTCACCAACTATCGAAATGTTTGTTTTATGGTGAAATTGATGTATGGTGGACATGTATTTAAAATAAAGAATCGCAAATTGTTTACCATAAATGTCTTCGTCACGGTTTTACTGTACAAGACCGCCCGTGAGGAACTTGAATAATTTCAACAATAATTTCGCATCAGTGCCTCAAGTTTTATATAAACTTTTTTTTTTTTGAAGAAGAAGAGATAACCACCACCACCACCACCATCTCTGTCATATACAATTTTATTTTTATTTATGCAAATGATTAATCACAGGATTTTTTTATTTGGGGAAAAAGTGTATAAAAATCAACAACAGTACACGTTTATTTTGAATGATTGTTACCCAATCGTTAGGAACTGAAAAAAAAAACGAATAGCAGTAGATCAAAGGATTCCCCCGATGTCTTTTCAAGATGTGTTTAAAGTTTGGAATTGAATTTTTAAATTAAATATTGACTCATGATTTAAAAAAAGAGTTTTTGTCGCTGTCATTGCTTTAATGTTGGTGTTTTTTTTCTTCAAAAAAAACCCCGACCCATTGAAATTTTGCTGGTTTTAACATACATATGTGTAGCCTGAAAAATGTATCGGTTTCCTTGTATGTGGTTTTCTGTAATACTAATCGAAAAAGCCTTGAATTATCAGCTGTGTTGATAATTATTATTTTTAATTGAATTCATCGTCTGTACAAATATTTTTTTTTTGGTTATTCCAGTTAAAATTTCAAGTTGTGCAACTAATTTGCAAACAATTAACAAGCAGAGCAAATTCTTATTTTATATCGCAGGTTTTCATTTTGTACAAAAGTAGAATGTTGTATACTGCTTGGGTAACAACAGCAAACGGCATTCCATTGGTACTACAAAGAATGACCATCACGATGGGACTTTTTTTCCGTTTGTTTTTTTTTCTTGTCTTTTTAAGACAACTGTATGGTACAAATGGTATATTTTGTAGATCGATTAAATGTAATAAACCGAAAACCTGTTGGTTAATTTCTACGATTTCCGTTTCATTTTTTTTTCGTCTGACAATAAGAATCGTAGTATTTCTTGTGTTGCACTGATTATCATCATGATAAAAGAACGGAAATGGTATTGGTTATAAAGAAAAACCACAAATTGACGTACATAAATGTTGATAATTAGCGTACTTGCATACTTGTAAGTAATTCAGTGATTTTTTTAAATTTATTAAAATCAGTTCTAACAAAAAAAGATACATTTTTTAGCATTTTTTATGTAAATTTATGATAAAAATGTTAAAATTGAACATCTTTCCCCATTTTCTTTCCATCAACTTTCATACTAAAAACGCAAGATCGCCGGTAAATAGACCATAAAATTATAACTGTTTTTCTGGTTTTTACATGTGCTTGGAAATAACCGGGATAATTTATTTGTAAGCCTTTTTAATATCACAGGCTTACCTAAATTGGATAAATACACAGTTTTATCGTCGATTTCCATTCACACAAAAGCTGGAAAAATTGTTTCCACCTTGAACAGTTTGCACAGACAAAAAAAAAACAAAACTAACCGCAAAATAGATTCTTTTCACCGGTGGTGTTTTTTTTTTCTTGCTTCCTTAGACATTGAAATCCATCCTGGGTTTCTGGTTTTAGTTTTTCCTTTATTTTTTCGGTCTTTCCGTCTTTTATAATGTTTTCCTTTCAAGTCGAGCGTGTGATTTGTAGTTTTAGCTACTAGGTAGGAAACTGAAATGAATCAGTGTTCATGTAGAACACAGTATAGAAAGTATACAATGTGGAAGAAGAAAAAAACATTCAAAAGGGAAAATAAGAAAGAAAAGATAACACCGTGGAAATAAAAGGGGTAAACTTGGTATTAAACGTGAGTTAGTTTAAATAATAGGTAAATACTACCCTGTTTTTTGTTTCGCTAAGTGATTTTTTTTCGTGTTCGAAAGGGTGGAAGAGATTAGATACGAGATTAAATTTGTTTGATTTTCAATACTGGTCCTATATTATAGGTTTTTATTGATTTAGCAATTTGCAATATCGTAATGGGGTACACATGAAAATTCTCCCTTTTATATAAATAATTAGTAATAGATTGAATATATTATCACAGTTATAGTTGTAGTTTAGTTATGGTTGTAATAAATTGAAAATTATAACAATATGTTCCAGGGTGGGCAGCTGTTGTTTCGTTTACAAAACAGAACTTTAATAATAATATAATAAAGTTTTAAACAACATTTAACCCTTGTTTTGATATATATTTCAATTTTACAACATCAATAACGATCATTTAATTTCCAAGTGATTTTAATCAATTATAAATTGGAAATTTCCTGTTGCATAATAAACCAACATATCATAAACAAAACAATTAGAGTATAAATTGTGCAAAATTATTATTATTATTATTATTTTACGAAAATTGATGGCAAATTAATTGTAATTCTTAAATGAACGTTGACTAGACAATTTGAAGTTTTCCCTTTTTCCTTTTTTTCTTTTTGTTTTTATTGAAAAAGGGAGGAAACACAAATTTACTGTAGCTACGTCTATGTTGACGACGGTCGTCCATTTCAATCTTTGTTTTTATTTTAATTAAAGTTTCAGGATAGAATCCGGGGGGCTATTAGCTGTGTCTCTAAAATTTCGATTTACTCTCCTCCTCGTATAATACAATAGATGGGGTAGTTGAGAAATTGGATTTTAGAAGAAATTTCGTTACTCATACATACAATCAGTCATTTTAATGATAAACTTTGATCGTTATTGTTATCAAAGTAATTATGTATTTGTTTTCTTGTAGCGTAATATGTATGATTCATTATTGGAAACATAGATGGAGATGGCTTGTTCCATTCTAAAAATTGATAAATACAGTGGTGGATCTAGACTTTTTGAAGCCCGAAACTAATACGGTTCTGGAGACTTCAGTGACCGAGAAAATAAAATTTTTGACAATGTGCACACCTTCTTGATATCTCGTCAGCAGCAGATTTTCACACTGAACACATGCTCACGCTAGGACCTTCTTTGGGGCGCTGCGTATACATGTCTTTTCAATCCTTTAGGTACATAGGCGAAAAGAGTCCGAGGCAGGAATAAGAACAGCTTTATCTATTTTGTATAAGCGTAACAGAGACGCTTTGTACTTTTTCTTAAAACAAGTCTGCCCCCATTTCGAAATTTCTCATTCTTATAGGGTATTTCCCTCTATCCGTACACATTTTGGCAAAAACCAACTAGAAACATAGGAAACATATTACATGGGGAATAGTGGCTATCTTGTCTAGCTTAGGTAAAATTCCTATGTTTCTAGTTAGTTTTTGCCAAAATGTGTACGAATGGAGAGACTTATTTTTTTAAAAATCACAAAGTGAAGGAGGAGCTTATTTATGATCTAGAGTAGGTACCCATTTTTGTCTCTCTTACGCTTATACAAAATCAGTAGAGCTGTTCCCACTCCTGTCTCGGCCTTTTTTCGCCTATGTACCTACACGATTCCACTTATTTGTATATCTTTTCGTCTACGGTATGGCGAGGTTCTATACATAACTCCGGGGCCCGAAACTGATAGTTCCATAAATTTAATAGTAGATCCGTCACAGGATAAATACATATGCGGCTAATATCAAAATTGTATCTTTGTTGTTTTTTGATTCCTGGAATAATTATAAATATTCGTGCATCTGCATTTTCTTGTTTACAAATTTCCAGTAAAAGAAAATTTCTATAAAAAATCGATTAAATTGCATCATTTTTCCATCCTGATATCCTTCTAAAATGGATCATCTGTAATTAAAAGAAACCTGATAAAAACAAATTGTGTCAAAGTCGGTCGCAGTTATTTTTGTTTTTTTTTCTACTAAGGAAAGGTAAAATTCAGGTCAAGGGTTGTGTATCTGCTCTATTCTATTTCCATTTAACAATAATACCTGTAGGATAGAATTTCCTTCCACTTCGTCGTTATTTGTAAAAGTTTGCTGATAGCTTTTCATGATGATGATGATGATGGTTGTGTGTGTTGTTGAAATTTCTCGAACATCTTGTTATTCATAGTAGTTATTAGATTTACACAACAACATGTATTTGGTTGGTCGTGTTATTATTATCATCCCTAAGGTATATGCATCATTTTGTCGCATATACTACCTACCTATATACTACATACCATCCATTATTCATCTTGACGATGTTTCCCTAGATTTGCGTATGTATGTGTGTTAGTGTGAGTGTATTCTGAGACCTATTGTTGAATATAAACCACCACCACCACCACCACCTCCTCCATTAGAATTAAGGGAACATGTTGGAAAACCAGTAGAAGGGAGAGTATTAGTCTGACCACAACAATAATAATAATTTGATTGTCATTGTATAGTAGTACCATTTTAGACAATAAAGCCAATATGACATGACTGTATGACACTTAGGTATATAATTGTTCAAATAATAATGAAATAGGTTGCAATAATTTACCTACATAAACCATATTTACTCTACAATTTGAAAACATACGCCGACAATTTATACAAGAAAAGGAAACAGTCGAGTAGTATAAATCATTAAACCACAACTGGTAGTTTATTATAATCACTATATGTGTATTAACGATAATAATTTTTCTTTTGATAAAGGTACTATTTATTACTGTCGCTCATTAATAATTTTCTTTTATATAAAAATTGATGGTATGTGTAAAAGAAAAGGTTATCCATACGGTCAGTTTTTGAATATAAAATTAAGAAATAAAAACATCAGCAATAATAAAATAGCAACACACGCGACTTGAAACTCATCCACGTTCCAAACATTCAATCAGTGGTGGATTTATAATTTTGTTATCATCACTATCATGTTTTTTTTGCTTAATATATTGTAAAGTAATCAATTTTTATTAACGGAAATAGATATAAAAGTTATTTATAATTATTGCTAAATGTATTTTCGTAATTTTTCATAATGAATATCTCTATTTATACGATTGTTGAAAGAATAATTGACAAAAATAAGTTGAATGAACACACAGGAGTTTTCCTATACAAAGTTTATCTATTTATATTCATTAATAGTTACGGATTATATGTAGAACTTGTGGAGTGGATAAATGAGAAACGACCGTTTCGGCTTTGATTTTTTTTTTTGTATTAAAAAAACTTTGAGATAAAATTGTTTGAATAAAGTTTAAAACAAAAATTTATCAAATTGAAAGGGTTGTTTGGAAATATTTAGTAACTTGTAATGTTCACTGTTGGGAAGCTCTTTCAAGTTGATGTTTGTTATATTACGAACGATCGATTATGTTTTCTTGTCAGGAAAAAAAGACCATAATCTTCTCTAAATTAATCCCTTACTAGTATCTATTTTAAAATTGTGACAAGATTAAAATCTATCTTTTTTATATTTTAAACGTTCAGTAGCTAAATTATTAATTTTCTGTGTATATTTCATAAATTTTGATCGTTTTCTCCTTTCAGTTGACCAAGGATCTCGTTATTATTGTTATATTTATTTGGACTTTGTCAAAAAACCTTTTCTTTGTATTATTATTCGTTATAATAGACTTGTCAGATGCAACACGTTTCAATTTTTGTACCAAAAAAAGTCCCAATTTTTGTAAATTGATAACAAATATGATATGAAATTACTGAGTTATCAAAATAAATTGATCGTTTTCCAGTATTTTTTTAACTGAAAAGTGCTGATATCCGTTATACATTAAAACACACGATAAGAAATATATTAATTAAGTAGAACACAAATGTCAGGAATTTTTTCCAAATTTCTGGCAAAGAAAAATGATATATATATTTTGATAGATTAATGACTGTAGAAAATATTATGGTGAACGAAAAGGTCACGGGCCATATTTTATATAAATGATGATTATAATGATAATAGTACACGAATTGTAAACGTGTTGCATGTCTTTATTTTTTGATAACAGAACCAATTGTAAATACACATACATACATAAATGAAAATTTCCAAATATCATTAATTATTAAGTATTCGTTTTTTTCCTTTACAAAAACAAT
Organism: Iselma pallidipennis; assembly: GCA_037464855.1. Classification (NCBI taxonomy): domain Eukaryota; kingdom Metazoa; phylum Arthropoda; class Insecta; order Coleoptera; family Meloidae; genus Iselma; species Iselma pallidipennis. Next base: position 154,451 of record JAZBHA010000036.1, read on the forward strand.
TAAGTTGTTAATAATAAAAATGGAATTATATGAAATTAATGTTATCCATAATAATTAGTAGATGGATATACCGGTTGTTGAAAAGCTTCTAGGTACATAGGCGAAAAGAGGCCGGGGCGGGAGTGAGTACACTTTATAGAGATTTTATATAAGAGAAACAGTGACAAAAATGTACAACGTGAAGGGAGGGGACTTCTTCATTGTCCAGAGCAGGTAAACTTCTACCTAAACAAACCAGTTTTTGTCTCTGTTGCCCTTATACAAAATCCCTATAAAGTGTTCTCACTCCCGCCCCGGCCTCTTTTCGCCTATGTATATATTAGTCCCGCAAGCTAAGATGGTTGGGAGCGGGAGTGCGCAATGGACTACTAGCGAAAGTGGGGGTTGGCGCCATTCAAAATTGAAAACACCAGTGGCGTGTGGATCTATACAGATGTATGATTTTTAAGCATGACGAATATTTTTAACAGCGCTACTGTAGACAAAAACACAAATCCCTCCGGAAACGTAGCGGAAATATCCGACCGTATTTAAAATCTGCGCCGAATAGTCCATCTTACATTGCGGGACTAATACCTAGAAGCTTTTCAACAACCGGTATTTACGTAGAAACACAATCAATTAACTATAGAAAGGATGTGATTAGGATTGTTAAATAACAATATAGTTGGTGTAATATTATTAGTTTATAAATTATAGTGGAAATTTCTAATAATGACCACTGAGACATTACCATGTATTACATAAATACATATATGTGGAACATAATTCATCGGAAATCGAAAGAAACAAACAATCATTTGATTATATCGAAACTATCAGTTAATAGGAAACTTTATTTCTTTGATACTTTTGTCTGGTTGTGTGATATACCGGTGGTGTGGTCTGGGGGAGCGCGAGAGCTAAAGAAATGACAGATGTTAGCAATCCAATAAGACGATTTCCTTATTATGGTTTCCAAGACACCGATGGTGATACTACATTATCCCACTACCATTCACAACATAGCACAAAATAGCGGAATCGCCATGCTTCTATCTTGCTTCGAGTCATGTATCAAAGAATAGTAATATCTGCCATTTCTTTTGCTCTTACGCTTCTCAAGACCACACTTTTATTTGGATATAGCTGTATGTACAACTAATGATTGCAGTTAATGATTCCTATTAAAATTTTCGTTACAAAGAGCTTCATTATATAGAGATTTTTCTGTCAGTCGACCATTATTCCTTTATGAAGTCTTTCTAAAATAACTATGATAATTTCCATTTTTTAAAAGGTTTAGAATTAAATTTTGAAAACAAAAAAAAACACTGAAATATCTCTACTGGTTCTTTTCCTAGTAATGCCCATTTAAAAGTTAAAATGGTTCATTGTTGTCGGTGTGGGTGGTTTGGTTGGTTTTATTCAAATTACCACATTTTCTTGTTGTTGTTGTTGGTGTGTTTGCAATTGAATTGATAACCACCACAAGTGTGTTGTGTTTTGGTTTTATTGTGTTTGAGAATTAGAGAAATTCATTCCTATTCTAAACAAGAAAATTAATTTTCGAAAATAAACGTTGATTCAATTAAAATTGAATTTATGCTATAAAGGTGTAATTTCGTATTGATTACAGGAATTAGAGATATATTTGAAGGATAAATTTGTTATGTTAATCAATTTAATTTATTGAATTATTTATTTGTTGATTTATAAAGAGAACTATGAACTATTTAGTTACTATATTTTTAAACTACAATAATATTAATAATAATAATAATACAATGATCAGTAGTATTGGCGAATTTCAATTGAATTGAGGACTTGTTTATTGGACTTTATCCTGTGGTACGGAAACGGGAATCTCGTGTTCTAAACAACAATGGAAGATTGATAATGGCTAACTTTTTCCATAATTTTTTTTATCATATTTGAACTGTCCTCTCCAATCAAAGTCTGAAGTTAAATTACGACGGCGATGACAAATGTGAAAAGTAGCAAAAAAACCAGAGGGATTTAAAAGAAAAAAACAATACACCAATACAGAATTTACAAAAAAAAATAATCATCAATCAACTAATTTTCCATTCAAATTTATGTTTTCTTTAATTTTTTTGTTGAACTTTTCGAAATATTCAAAATAATCAAAAATATTTGTTAATAGTGGTGGTGGTGTTCTTTTGGTGATCGTTGATTGGTTTATTAGAAAACCACGCGATGTCCATTGACAAGTTAATTTAACAGCACATTTCTGATAACGAAATTTTGTGATAAAAGTTGTATATTATTTGTCAGCATCGCAATATAATCACGAATGGTCAGTTGTTGGTTACAGCTTCATCAGTTCAGGAGTGTTTTTTGATTTGTGTTTGTGTTTAGGGGTGGGTGTGTGTATTTGTTTGTTATTGTGTATTTCTTTTTTGGTAAATTTTTGATATAAACATGGTAACAACAAGAACAGCAACTGCTGGCATATCATCAGCTATAATTGTGATGGCTTGGACAGGGGTGTATTTAAGTCGTCATCCAAGACAATCCGAAATTAATAACAATATTAACAATCAAACGATTTTATTATCACAACAAAAACCACCATCGGTAGTTTATGAGTACATCAATTTGGATAATGAAACAATAGTCTTTGGGATCGATAATAATAATAATAATACGAGAAGGGAGAAAATCAAAGAGGTGTGTCGATGTTTGATTTTTTTTTTTTTTTAGTTAATGTGTTGTTGAAGGGTCAAAGTATTTAGGTTGATAGCGGTCGAATCAAGGGTAGCAAATTTTATTTTTATGAATTTTTATTTTAGTCCAGAAAAGATTGATGAAATTTTATTTTTCCTGATTGCAAAATCTTGTCGTTTCAATCTTGAATGACTTTATCTCTCTTGTTTAAAATTGCGGTTGTGTCCTTACTGATATCAGTTTTTAATGATCTTGTTATTTAATATGTATATGCAAATTTCGGATGATACTTTAAGATTTAATGAAATCGATGTATTTATTATAATAATTACCGTTATTCGGATAAATCGAATAATATTGAAGGGTAAAAAGTCGTTAATTTTCGTTCCCGCCCTCAAGAACATCTCACCACAATTCATTTATTGTCGAACTCAGTATCTTCTATCATCATATCAATCTTTACAAGTGACCCAACATTGGCGTGTATGCTATATCGTATAGAAAACGACGATTATTTCCACAATTTTCATCTCTAGATATATAGAACGAACATCTTGTGCCACGCGAACGTCAATATTTATTTATTACCACAATGATTTTTTTTCTCATTATTTTTTAACAAAAAAAAAAACCGACAGAAAGAAAGAACTGTGTGATAACTAATAATACTGATCGAATTATTGAACGATCCAATTTTTTTTTGTCGTCGTTCTTTCTCTTGTAACTGTCCATTTTTTATCATCTTCTATTATGATGATATTATCTTGGAAAAGTGCCAATGATAATTGACTATATGTGTTCGATATATTTGATAAATTTCAGATGATGAAACATGCTTGGGATAATTATGTCCGTTATGCTTGGGGTAAAAATGAATTGAAACCGATCAGTAAACGTGGACATAGTGCTAGTATTTTTGGTACATTACCATTAGGTGCAACTATATTAGATGGTTTAGATACTTTATATATTATGGGATTAAAAGATGAATTCAAACAAGCTAGAGACTGGGTGGCGAATGAACTGGATTTCAGCAGTATGGTAAGTTTTTCATTTTATTCATTACTTACTAATCTTTGCGCTGAATAATTGAAAATTCTACTCCACCCCTTGACACAAGGAGATTTGTCTCTTTACAAAAGCTAATAGATTTGAACTGCCCCACTTTTTGTTAAAGCCGCGGTCCGGCTCGAAGGACCAAATCTAGTAGATTTTACTCATTCTCTCTCACTAAAAATAAGGATGCAGCTAAGTTAGGAGAGAAAAGTCTCCCCTTGTCATCGCACCTTTACAATATCGAACCTATCCAAAAGTTTTTTTTGGTTTTTTGTTATTTCTAGACGTCAGATGTGTCTGTTTTCGAGTCGAATATTCGATTCGTCGGTGGCTTATTGGCATGTTTCGCTCTAACTGGAGATGTTATGTTCCGAGATCGAGCTCAACAAATTGCTGATAAACTATTACCAGCATTTCAAACACCAACCGGTATACCACATGCTCTAGTTAATTTAAAAACCGGGGTAAGTTTATTATTATTATTATCTTTTATAATAATAACAACAATCACTAGAGGTACGGTTATTATATTAAAACAAAAAAAATGGAATTTTCCTTTGAGAATTTATTATAAAATGTTCTACACTACTCAGCAGATTTGGAATGCTAATGAAGTTGTACCAGGTTAAATTCATAATGAAGCAGTTAGCTTTATAGTAAAGTTTAACAAAGAGATTATAGTTGAGGAAGAATTCAATTATTAGAGTTGAAACAAATACGATTTGGTTTAAATAGAGGAAACTTTCAAATAAATTTAAATACGTGTGGGAAAATGAAAATATAATAATATTTTTATTTTAAAACTGTTTTGTTTCCATGAGTGACAATAAAACAATTTCATACATCGTTCTATCGTATTATTTGTTCTATTTTAAAGTTTTTTTCGTTTTTTTGTTCACAGGCTAGTAAGAATTTCAATTGGGCCAGTGGTGGTTCAAGTATTCTATCAGAATTCGGTACACTTCATTTAGAATTCGCATATTTAAGTGATATTACTGGTAAACCGATATATCGTAATAAAGTTGATCGTATCCGACAATTTCTACAAAGTCTAGAAAAACCGAATGGACTTTATCCAAACTATTTGAATCCAAAGACTGGAAAATGGGGCCAACGTAAGTTGTTGTTTTTTTTTCAATTTTTAATTAAAAAAAATAATAATATTTAGCAATCTTCTTTATTTGAGTTGCTTGAACAAACAAAATTGTTAGATTGAACAACTCTCAACTGTAATTAAACAGAGAGAAACTTTTCTCATGTCAGTCTAGAAACGTTTACTTAGAGTCTTTGTTAGAGGTTTCTTGACTAATCATTTATGTTGATAGTTGTATGAAAAATGAAAAGGACGGGGATTTCAAATAATATTTAATGATTGATGAAATTTGTTGTTTTTTTAGATCATATGTCGATGGGTGCACTAGGGGACAGTTTCTTCGAGTACCTGTTGAAAGCTTGGCTTCAATCAAATAAAGAGGACAACGAAGCACGTCAGATGTTCGATGATGCAATGCAAGCCGTCCTGCAACATATGCTATTTACGTCACCGAGTGGTTTAATGTATTTTGCTGAATTGAAATTCGACAGACCCGAACATAAAATGGACCATCTGGGTTGTTTCTCAGGCATGTATCTAACAGTCTCCTATTGTAACAACATTACGACAAGAATATTAATTTTTTGTTTTTTACTACAAACTTGAATTATTTATAAAGTTGTTGTTTTGATAGTAAATTTTTTGGAATTGTTATTTATAGGTGGCCTATTGGGCTTGGGTGCCAAAACATTAAAGAACGACATGTCCGATCGTTATATGGATGTTGCCAAAAAAATCACACACACCTGTCATGAATCATATGATAGATCCTATACGAAATTAGGACCGGAAGCATTCCGTTTTACAGAAGGTGCGGAAGCACGGGCATTGAAAAGTTCCGAAAAATATTACATTCTACGACCGGAAGTGATTGAATCCTATTTTTATATGTACAGATTGACTAAAGATAATAAATATAGAGATTGGGGTTGGGAGGCTGTACAGGTTTGTATATATTTTTTTCAATTTTTCCCCCCCAATAGTTAAAAGTTTTATTAAAATTTATAGGCTTTAGAGAAATATTGCCGGGTACCGGGCGGATATACCGGTTTGAAGAACGTATACTCAGAAGATCCACAACAGGATGATGTTCAACAGAGTTTCTTCCTTGCGGAAACTCTAAAGGTAGAATTTTTTTTTAACAAAAAAATCAAGCAATTATTCAAATTTCGATTGTAATTTTTTGCAGTATCTGTACTTATTGTTCTCCGATGACAATTTGATATCTTTTGACGAATGGGTTTTCAATACAGAAGGCCATCCATTACCAATAAAAGGTGTTAATCCTTACTATAGAGAAGCGTCAGTGTAATTTTTAACAAAAAAAAAAAAAGACTAATAAGAGACTAATAATATTTAGATCATTTTTCGACTGATAGACTTTTTTGATTATTTTTAAAGAGGTTACTTATTAAAACTAGAAATTTTTTAATATATAATGTATATTTAAAGTGATTTTTTGAATGGTGTGGTGGTGTTTTGATGAGGTGACGAAAATCGAGTAAAATGAAGAAGAATGAATGTTTTGTGATTTTGTTATTATTATTAAATTAATATAATATAATATAAAACTAACAACAATGCAGATATGTAAATAGTTTTTAAAAAATAGGGAATTTATAAAAAAAGAGTATGACTTGTATCAGTGAACTGTTCCAATTCAAATCAGAACAATCCATTATTTATTATAATTAATTATAATAAATATATAATATAGGTGTATATTTTTTTAATTTACACAACAAATGGGAATATTTATTTAGTGAAGCTAAATTTTGTAAGAGTTTTTGACTACTAAGTAGTCGCCAATCAGTAAATTATTCCAAGTGTTTCGTTGTTGTTTTTTAAATAGTTTTAAATGATAAAATATAATTTAGCCGAACTAAATGAATCAAATGAGGAACAAAAATAGTGTGCAGCTACAATTCTTTCCATTATTATTATTATTATTATTATTATTATTATTATTATTGTTATAAATAGTTTATTTTTCCATTCCTAGATTTTAAGGGTAAAATCAAATTGGACAGTTTCTGATACTGGCGTTTAATAGGTCAATTTATATATTAATTAATTTGTACATTTTTATAAATAGTGTCTTTTTGTGTCTCTATTATTTTTTTTGTCCAAATCAACTGTGTAACGGCAGTTCCTACAGGTAGATCAAATTTTTTACACACAATATGATGGGGGCAATGGTATTTATTATCATTATTTTATTTTTATTTTTTTAGTTTGTAAATGATTTTGTTATTGTTTTATTTTTACCACTTGTATATTATTATTATTATTAAAACAAAGTGTTCGTATATTATATTTATATGGAAATAATAATAAAGAACAAAGTAATGAAATTTATTAAATTATATGATGGAAATTTGTTTTTCTTTTTTTCAAATTTTCCCTACTAATTACTGGGATTAACCAATAAGTGGGCAAACGAAGCCCATAAAAACTACCGATTAGAATACCAGGCAAGGAACTTCATAGGAGATCCCTCCAGGAGGTGATCGAAACAGGTTCTTTCATTAAACAATGCTGGGTGTCAGAAATGAGCCCACATATAGTAAATGTTCAGAGGAAGACGAGACTCACAAGTGCACTGTTCTTTCTGAGAGCTGAGGCGTCGCTGGTTTGGGTTGCCGTTCATCGAACCTCAGGAGGAACAGAGGCTATTTATTGGAGATATTCTGGGCTTACAATGGACTATTACAGTCTTACAATTAGTATAATTAGGGAAGCCCAGTCCAGTTTAATCACTGGGATTCTGGGCGAAATAAACCGGGTCTACTTTTTAGAAAATCAAACCCAAAAACTAATAAGAATCAATATTTTTATTTCAATATTGATAAACATTTTAACAAATTTAAGACATCGCATAAAATAATTGAAACTAAACCGGAACTTTCCTTTAGTACTCATTTTTTATATTTGCAAATTCTAAAAATAATCAAATTATTAACTAAAAACTATATAAATATTTAGTTAAAAAAAAACTTACCAATTTGGAAATATTGCAATCGTATATCGTATAATTAACGGCTCTCTTGTTGACTGATTAATAATGTGGAATGTATTATTTTGAAAATTAAATGAAGTCAATTGAATTTCACGGAATTAACAATGGTGTTTCCTAGTTCAATGGTAACAAAACATCGTCATAAAATATTAATTCACTATTCAATTTATATTGCAATTTTGCTGTTTAATAACTGAAACGAATTAATTAACGAAAAAAATCTAATAATCAAAATATACCTACAGCTTTATTTAGCTGTGTATAAAATAGAGTTGTTGCTGAGAATGAGCTGCACTACCCCTAAAGGAGTCCTTTTCAATTGCATGTTCAGAAAAGGGTAAGTAATTTATTTCTATATACGAAGAGTAGTAGCTATTGTGACGACTCAGTACGTTTTCACATACACTGATAAAACCGTCGCCGTCACCGGCACTGGCGCCGAATGCAATGTCCGGTCGCCGGTGAAGTCCTCGACAAACCGGCCGATGATTCAAGCCAATGCTTTCTTATGAAGCTTTCCAGACATACCGCCATTGTCGTCGCCGGCTAGAGGTTTGTGGAACATGTTTCTTCAGTGACTGCGGCGACGGAAATGCCGGTGTGTGTGTGAAAAAGTGAAAAGCATCTGACTTCTGCCGACGCCGGAGTCAGCAACAGAGGCGGCATGAAACCGGTGTATGTGAAAACGCACTTATTGTTAGTAATCGGAACTCCCGCTAATCCGTTCAAGATGCAACAATACGAGGAGATTATTGTCTCGTAACCTTTCTCCTTTCTTTCTAAAAATAGAGAAGAGTCATATCCTTTATTTCCAGAAAAAAATGTCTTGCGTGGTTTTTCTCTCGTAATTTTTCTTCCTCTCTCCCTCCCGCCGCTTTCGTGTTAAATTAACAGGGCGATACAAGATTGTTCCAACTGAAGACGTTCAAAAATTTAGGTAATTGCTTCAGAAAAAACTTCACGTGGGCTTAGATTTGTCGAGGACTAGCTTAATATTGTCCAGGGGTAGTTCAGCTACCCTTGGTGTCTCCTTAGCTACGGTTCAGATAACGCCCCATCATCCAGTATCATTCATATCCATGTCGTCCATTCTGTTTCTTTCGTTCTAGTCGCCACCAAAAAAAAAACCAAAAACCTGATTTGTCTTTTTTTAAGAAAAAATTGATTCATTTTGAAAAATTTTCAAATATTCACACCCACACTCCTGAAACGCATGCGTATTATTTTTTATTAAATATCCAGACTCAAATATTGGGCGCGTATTTATAACAACAGTGGCATCGTATAAACTGATGTTCGCGAATCTCTAACACATTAGAGAGATTTAATGTAAAAATTTTTAGAATAAATACGAACATTTCGAATGTTAACGATATTAATTTAGAATTGTGTGAATTGTTGATTGGAAAATAGACGACGAACCGACGGTATGATCTTCTATAAAATTACGACCTTTATCCTTGGTAAGTCTGGTAGTTTTATACAAAACAAAGTAATTAATCAAACTAATAATGTACGTTATAACATTTGAAGGATGATTATCGGTGTGTTTTGCTACAGAAAATAGAATAGTTTTAATGTGAGTTAATTTAAATAGAATGTAGTGCGGTGCAATTATTTCGATAGTTTTCCAAAAATTTTCAGTTTAGAGTTACATTAAGACTGATGAACTTACAGCCAACGTCGACACTCCAAAATCCCACGTAAACGTGCCAAATTAATTTAAAACAGTAGCATTTCTACGATATCATCGTCACATTTTTAATAATAGTATCTAGAATTATAAAAATATCGTAACGATTCAATCCAAAATCCATAGAAAATTAGTTGATTCAGCTGAAAGCTATTTGATTTACACGTCTATACGAAACGTCCGATATATTTTTAGATGAGTGATATAAAGGGAAATATCAACAATAATTATTGTGTATAGTCTAGGGAGGATTCGAAATGAAGCCAAAAGTCTTTGCCGGAAAATTCTCAATTACGAATTCTATTAAATGTGACTTTGAGACGAATATTTTGAGTTTTCTAAATTTATTTTATAATTAAATTTGATTGATTTATCGTTTAGTTTTTGTTCAAAGTATCATCAATAATCGTATATTTATAGTTTTGATTCTCATTCAAGCAAATCGACGCACCACCTGGACCATTGATGCATTTCACGAACAAACGATTAAAATTAAATTTGGCAAACGTACAAATATTTATCGATATTGTCATTATTATCATCATTGTTATTATATAATAAATATTTTCGCAAAAACTATAAAACTCCTATAAAAAAAAACTTGTTAATAACTGAAACTGCCAAAACACTAGGACGTTGTATAAAAATAAATGCTGTATATATTTCAATATAATTAACATTTAACGTTGGTATTTTTACAAATTTGTCCGAAAAATAAATATAAATTAAATAAAAATAAGTCATTCTTTAAAGAAGTTTTTTTGAAGTTCAAATCTTTAATTCATAAAAAAGAAGGAAATCGCAAAAGTTTTATTACGCAAAACATATAAGATTTGAAATTAACCAGATGGTGTACTTTGGGGAAAATATTTTTAAAAATACATTCAAAGAAAAACAAACTTAAACGAAAATACTACATAAGTGCAGGACCGTGGAAAGGAAATAATAGAGCGCCGAAATTCCAAAATTGTTGCATTGAAATATCCATAAATTAATCAAAAACTATCACAAAGGGGCGCCACATTTGAGTTTGCCCTAGGTGCCAAATACGGTCCTGCTTAAGTGCATTCTAGAATAGTTTTTGTAGCAATTCTGTACGCGAAAATAACGTGGCGATCGTATTCAGTGACTAGATGCCTCATAATTATGAACAACTAGAAAGGACCTTCAGGTAGCATGATTTTTTCCAGTGGGTCCTTATTAACGTACATCAAAAAAAATTGGGATTGTATGATCAAGTCTAAGCTTCAGATGCCCCGTTTTGAGCTGGGTCCCTTTACAACAGATCCGCTCCTGGTCTTGTTTATGTACTACTAGGCTAATTAAAATTGCTTTGACCATGACCATTGCACATAATGCACATGCTTATAAATAAAAATACACCAATCTGAGTTAATTAAATGATGTTCATTTTCAAATCTTATTTTATTGCCATTAGATTCGAAATCAAAATTAGACAAAGTTGTGTTGTAAATATTTCATCAAATACCTAATATTCAGGTCACTCTATCGTTTTATTTTAACTATAAATATAACAAGAAATCTTCTATGCAATTTATAAATTTATATTTAGAAATGTATTCCAGGTATGTACTTTTCTAGAAACATCGCGTATTCTTCCAATTTATCGATTTTCTTTTCCATAAGGGTTGCTAAAAGGTTTGTGTAAAAAAAAACTATATTTTGCAGTTCAATTGTAGCTTCCTACAGGGTGGAGGAAATTGGATCAATTTTTCCACCCAACACATGTGCAACTTTCAGTTTTCACTTACTGTCATTACTTTTTTCCTACTTACCAAGTAAATGGTAAAATAAACATTTTATAGACAGATATAATAGAAATTGTGTTAGAAATAACCTTGGCAGTGTGTATTTTTATCCCATACACACCCATCTAAATTAAAACATAAATTGCAGACGAAAACATGACGGAGGAACATAATTGCTATCCTTAAATAATTAACATTTACTGGGGCGGGTCGTGGTTTTTTGGAGTCCTGGTGGAGGCAAAAACAGTTCGGGGATCTTTTAGAAAAGATACAAATGTGTGGATCTCTGGGGGTTCTAGCTAAGATAAACTCCATCATATAAGTAACCACCGAAAAAAAAAAGAAAAGAAAAATTCTACATTTTCCAGTTACGATCCGTCCATGAACACGTGTGTGTATGTATGTGTGGAAAGTCTTTTCAGCTGCGTGTAAGTATGTGATATGTGCGTGATACTCCAACCTCCTGAAAATCCTGTAATTCTGATAATAGTATCATGGAAGCCACGCGTCACGTGCCCAAATGGTAACTTGCGTATTGATTTTCAAAAAAAAGGAAAAAGGAAAAGGAATTGTCGTAACAAATTCTACAAGATGTCGCTATTTTTCTGAAAACTGAAATAATCTTCTAAGCTTAACAGCTTTTTTAAAACTTCATTAATCCAATAATTATTCAATACTGAAAGTACTGAAATTAGTTGAATGAAACTCAATCAATTCAATTGGTATACGATTTTTAGCAATTAACTAATAATTGTTTATCACTAAAAACAATTTTGTAATGTTTTTAGTGAATAACAATCGCCTCTTCAACTTTCTACTTGCCTGTCTTTCAGAATTCACCATCGTCTTACCCCTTTACTTTAACCCAAAATATTTCGAATTCCTTCTCTTGTGCATTTTGTATTATTATATCAGGATCTTTGTTTAGTTTATCAGGCGTGACACGCCCCCCACAAGCTCCCACAATTTCACCTTCCCCCTATTTCGAAATTCTTGTAAATATATTAAATCGAACCATACACCTCTCTATCTATACTTAAAGAAGAGAAGCTTGAGGTTTGCCCCTTCTTCTACTCTTCTACTTCTTAACGACAACCGCCTCTAGTCTTCTGATATTTTGTTAAGTTTCCTGCTTAATTTCCGATAATTTTTGCATAAATTAACTTAAAGATTTTCTTTTTCTGTCGGTTATATACGGTATACACGCAAGACCATCCCGATCAAGTCTTGAAACACTCCTTAGATTGCTGGTATCCTATTAGAAATACAGTGCCGCCACGGCAACTTCTGTCAGTCATGTTTTTGGCAACTGACAAGTTGCCGTTTTCTCCTTTGTGTTTTTAATCCTGTCGGCAGTCTCGTTGTCAATAATAATAATAATAATAATAGTAATAATAATAATAATAATAATAATAATATAGTCGAACACTTGAGAGACGAAAACTACCGTCTTCTTTAGTTTCATGCTACTCTGATCAATTTTGAACTCGGTTTCATCACGGATGGCTCCGCGTTTTCTAAACCAACTGACTCCTGACTCTTTCTTTCTTCTTGTTTTCAAGTTGGTGGTGGTGGTTGCTTGGTGGTTGATTGATGCTGTTGAAAAGCACAACAATCAAGTTCTTTGCCGACTTGTTTTAATCTTCTGCTAGCCTGGCCAAGATGTTCTCGCAGTTCTTAAACACTCCCACGCTATCCCAACGAGAAAAGAAGGAGGAGACTTTTAAAAAGATTACAAAGTGCAACAACAACAGCAACCACAACGATCCTTGCACCTAAACTGTATTGAGAAAAGAAAATGAACGTATTAGAATTGTTGATATAATCTAAAGATAAGACTGATAATATAATTTATTTAGCGTCACACAATAAATAATTTAATATTGATATAATATTGATATCAATTCTGATAGAATAAATTTAAATAATTATAGGGATTCGAGTTTATCACTGTATTTAGAAAAGATCTTGAATTGGTATGTAGACCAATCAAATCTCCCATAGACTGGAGCTTTTTGTTTGTTATGCATTTTTTATATATTTTTTTTTATTGATCGCTTCTTCTTCTATTTTAAAGCTGGTGCATACATGTGTGTTGACTTTAGTCACATATGAAATCCATCTCTTATCCTTTTCTGTTATCCTGTCACTCATATGGATTTGATTTCCAATAAATTCACGCATGAGTGAGTAAGTTAAGTTGGTATGTGTGTAAAGGAAAAAACTAAAGGGGAAGAATTTCCATATTTCTACGTTTCATGAGTTTTAACAAAATCAGCATTATCTAAAAAAAAAAAAAAACGTAGGTGTATCATTGCTGAAAAATTTGTTTATAAGGTTTTTCTCACAACAATTTATTAAATTACGTTGTTAATTTATGTATGATTGAAGAATTATTCCTGTAGTTCACCGAAAAACGGAATGAATACTCGGGAATTGGAAATAATCAATTGGAATTTCCTTGAATTTCCCTTAATTTCCCTTGAAAATTTACTTGGAATTTGTTAGAACTTGTTCGATTTTATGTATTCCTGATATTTCGCGGGTCTAGTTTTGCAATGTCGGCTCTAACTGAAACTTCTCTCTCTGCTTTAAAACTGACATAAAACGAAAAAATAAATGAGTCTGCTACAATATACTTTTTAATAAAAGCAAACATAATAGTATTAGGTATGGGTTCATGGGTCGATTATAATATTAAAAGCAAATTCAAAGATTGACATGGGTTTGTATGCTCTCTTGTAATCCTTGTCGAATCCTGTTGCCGAAATCTTCATCAACTTGCGAGAATGTCTTGACAGCTCTCTCTTGTAGAAATGTTGCAGCATTTCTCAAATTTTCGACAATGTTTCGTATTAAACGGCCACGTTCGTCCGGTTTCAATACACGTTGATACAATAAACGTGCTTGTGAGAAATTATCTTCACCACCATTATCATATCGTGCAGCATTACCAACAACTGGTATAACCGGTGATAATTGTTTGGCACGAACATCATATGGTGGTCCACCGAAACTGTTCGGATGATAATTCGGAGCACCATCCATATTACCATCAACTCTCATAAAACCATCACGACTGAAACTATGAACTTGGAATGGACGATTGACCGGTATTTGTTCATTATTGACACCCAAACGATAACGATGTGTATCGGCATAGTTGAAGAGACGTCCTTGTAGCATTCGATCCGGTGATGCATCAATACCTAAAAAAACAAAATATCAACTATCTTGTGTTTTCTGTATTGCCGAATTCCCTTACCGGGTACTAAGTTGGAAACGGCAAATGCTAATTGTTCAACTTCAGCAAAATAATTCGTAGGGTTTTTATTGAGGACCAATTTTCCGACTGGTATTAAAGGGAAATCGGCATGTAACCAGACTTTGGTGACATCAAAGGGATCGTAAGCATAATGTGCAGCTTGTTCTGGTGTCATTACTTGAATATAAAAAGTCCACGATGGATGATCGCCTTTTGCTATAGTATTATATAGATCTCTTAACAGATAATCGGGATCTTCGCCTGCCAGTCGTGTAGCTTTATCTGAGTCCAAATTCTTGATTCCTGTAATTGACGAAATTAAAGATTTAAATCTCGATTATCCGAGCAAAAATCATCTCTTACCTTGATCTGTTAGATAGTGAAATTTGCAGTAGAAAACTGTACCATGTTCATTAACCAATGAAAACGTATTTGAACCATAACCGTGCATATTCCGATAACTAGCCGGTATTCCACGATCAGAGAAGAACACCAAATTTTGATGGGTCGTTTCCGGTCTTAACGTCATAAAATCCCAAAACATATCATAATCACGTAAATGTGTCACCGGATTTCGTTTCAAAATATGTATAAAACTCGGAAACAATATTGTATCTCGTATAAAAAAGATCGGTGTATTATTACCAACCAAATCCCAGATACCATCTTCTGTATAGAATTTCACAGCAAATCCACGTACATCACGGACAGTATCAGCTGAGCCCATTTCACCAGCAACTTGTGAGAAACGTACAGCGATCGGTGTACGTTTACCAATTTCAGAGAATACTTTTGCTGCAGAATATTGTGTAATATCATGTGTAATTTCGAAATAACCAAAGGCACCAGCACCTTTTGCATGAACGACACGTTCCGGGATACGTTCTCGACTAAAATATGCCAATTCATCGAATAGATAGGTGTCCTGAAAGAGGATTTCGCCTCGTTTGCCAACAGTTAGACTGGCATTACTGTACGATTCTGGAATTCCAGAATTTGTTGTGACTCGAGCTTCATCATCGCCCTGATAACAATAAAGATTCATAAAAGTATGAACGAACGATAAATAAAAACAAACTTACGGCAACTTTCTTTTTGAATTCAATTAACTGATTAGCAGCTGGTTCTCTATGATTCAAAGACATCTTATTTGAAGTACTTCACGCACGGATTCTTTCGTGTCACTTTGTTTAATGTAAATAAAATAAGATATTGCAGAATTTATCCATAAATTTTATCACAAACTGCAATCACATTGGTGGTCTGTTTTTTTTTTTTTGTCATGAGACAAACAACAGTTTCTTCACCTTTTACACGCGTCTAGTTGAACGGATATTTCAACCACAATATAACAGAAAAACAATAAAACCTCGACTATTATCATTCCAGATATTTCAAATACAATCTTATTTGTTTATCATAATAATGGTTAATGCAATTTAGCGATTTTTGCAGCGGATGCAATAATCCCTGCTCTTATCTAACATGTTTTCCTGTGATCCGAATCCGTTGATGAGCTCCCACGCCTCTAACGGGTTAGCATTAAGCTAAACTTCACTTCCCTATCCCTACTAAATCCTGTACTATTTTCAGACGTTATAAAAATATCGTTAAAACTCCCCCTATATGTTACGTTACATCTGTAATCATTTATCTGACAATGAGAATTCCCCCTGATTGTATTGTGTCTATGGAATTGTTGGTACAAGTACTACAAATTTTTGTATGCGGGTATAATCCGCTCGATACAATTGAACGACGGTATTTTCAGGCGTCGCGACGCTCTACATATAGATTTCTAGTTGCCTGTTACTTTCGACGCCGTTCGCGTGAAAGCACCACTGAAAATGCGATGCTTTCAGTTTTCACTATTGATCAAAGTTTGTAACATAAAGAGGGCTGACAATTCGAATGACTAGTAGGTATACGAAACCTGAAAACTGAAATTGTTTAATATTGCTGAAGTTGGAAATGACGTTATTGGATGCCACTGAAACTGAAGTGTACAACTGAAAATATTTTCAGGAAATAATTAGTCATCCACTTAATTAATTAAGAATCGAAAATTACTTAATTATAATTCAATTTTCAGGAAAATGTACAGATTGAAGGATAATAAAAATGCAAAAATGTCTTCTGCTACTGAAAAATGGCTCTCCTCTATAAAATACGGATTACTGGAACTGAAAAGTCCATTTATTAACAATAAAACTGAACATTGATATTCTTTTTCTTATCAAGTTAAGAATGGGCGTGGTATTCACGATCATTATTGGGCAATCAGGAATCCAGAATCAGGAAATGTTTGTCCCTCTTTTGGTCCATCCTTGTAATCGGTTCAATTCTTTGTCCGACCGACTCCTTATCAATCCTGTGCCAATAAAATTCGGTCAATTTTTTTATTATTAAATAATTACGCCATCTAGTCAGTTGAAAATATTGGAAAAGAACAGGATTGTAGAAACAAATGGTGGTTGATTTTTGGTCCCCCCATTGGAGCCACCTCCTCCCCCCCGCCCCCCTCGAATCATATCAGACACACACACAGTTATACCGGCAGAATTATCGGAAATCGTTGCCGAAAAGGCGCTGTCTAGTCTGGTTGAACTCCTATCAAGCTAAACGGACAGAAAGGGAATCTGTGTGTATGGATGAGGCAATGGTGGAGGAAAGTAGCAAGTGAAGTTTTTCCAAAAAAAATCGAATAATTTCAGGCGGAATTTTCCAAAAAATAACAAATTGCTTCTTCAAGATATTTAGAATATTTTTGAGATAATTTTCCATATTGATATGGTGCAGTTTAGTTGAATTTTGACCTACAACCAAACGATCCTAGCGGAAAGACCCAACAGTGCCAAATGACGTCAACATCTTACCAGGATTTCATAAGATTACTGAAGCGTTTTGTCTACGATTGACGCCGTTTGTGTCTCTTGGACATAACTGGATAAGACCAAAAAATTGAAAAATCAAACAAAACTAGAGTGAAAAAGGTTTTCCACCTATCCAACATTGAAACAAAAAAAATTATCCTTTTTCCTAACCAAATTATCCCTTATAGTCCTTCAATGTACTGTAAATGTACCGTATTGATAGGTATTGAATTTTATCAAAAATTTCTTTCTACATCGTTTTTCTTTTTTTTTTTGTATATTCACCCTGTACCTTAATTACTCCTGGGATTTTTTATCAAGTTAAGGCGTGGGAAACTGCTAGCACATGACGTCAACACCTTACCAGGATTCCATAACAACACAGAGATCCTTTAGAAAGTTCTCTCCTTTTCTGTCCAATATGGCCTGTGGTACATTATCATTAAAAAATCTACCTACCACCCTCTCTCAACTTCACTGCATATTTGTGTTGTTCAATCTGTTGCTTCCATGTATATTAACGTTGTTTTTATTGCATTGATTCAAGTTGTTGTTGTTGTTGTTGGTGATGGTAGTGGTGTTGGTTATAAATGAGTGGCGACAACGAGGACCTCAGAGGCCCCTCCGGGATAAAATATAAGGATTGTAGACAAGCAGGGCAACAGGAAAAACAGATGGTTTAGGGGTATTTCTTTACAAAAAGGGCAAAATGAGCAGATTATGCACACATGTTTCTATAAAAGTATCCTTATTAAATTATGGTTGATCTAAAATAACAAGAAATTGAACATAATTTAATCTGTTGATGAATTATTCAAGTTTTGCTCAATTTGAATGATGAAAAGCAATAAGTTTTCGTTAGGGGTGAACGCACTTGTTGTAATAACAAGGATTTCTGAATATTTTTATTTTAATCGACAAAACTTCCACAAATTATAACAAAATTATAAAAAATGTAGGATATGAAAATTTTCTTATAGAAAAGCGACTTTTTCGAAAAAATTATGTTTTTTTAATGAAATTAGTAAGTGTTTGTTATCAATAAGTTCAGATTTAGAACTGTATTATTGTGTAACAATGCTGTAGAAGCCGTTCCTTTGAAAACTTCACAGTCCTTTTCAATATTTCTCGTTCAAAACAGTAACAAAAAATATATTATTGTTGGCCCAAAAACTGATAAGGTATTGTATATTTGTTGGTCATTTTAGATTTTACGTAAAAGTCTTATCTTGTTGTTACTTTTTTCAGTGACTCCTCTTGATCGCAACCATCAAAGGAATCCCTTCTACAGCTGTATTTTATTTATATTTACGATTGCTACTACGAGTACACTTTCTGCATGTGCTTTGATTGTTGTTAGTACGGCTTCTCTACTTCCCAAGTTGATTTCGTGAAAAAAATTCCATTTCAGTCATGGAACTATTGGAAAATCTTGATTTTCTATTTATATTTCTGTTATTATCCATATTGTTGATTTCCTAGCTTTAGGGGAGAAAACAGAAAACAGTCTTCATGGCAACACCCCTACACCACATTTCTGAAATAAGTTTTTTTTCAGTCACTGACCTACCTACCACCTATCATTGGTTCAATCCGGTCAAGCCCGTTTGCGTTCCACTGTGACGACGAAGAGAAAAACAATACCGCGACCACGACGATGATGGCATAACACAACACTTCCATGTTTATACCCTGCAGTTGTTTACCTTTCACCTCTTCGCATCCATACATTCCTGGTTGGTTGTTGACGTCAGTTTGAGCCTGAGTCGCCCCTCTAAGGACTACTTGACCCTGGGCTGATTACCTTCAAGGGTCAATAAACTAACACATATTGGTGTGATTCACATATATAGACAAAAACACAAACAAACCCTTTAGTGGTGGATGTGTGTCTTTACCACCCTTTTCTATATTCTACTAGCCTGATGTTATATATCGACCTAGGTTCACATCAGTTTCTCATAAGAGTAAATTATCAACAACAACAATACCATCAAAGAGTTTCAAGTTCGTATATGTACATGCAAAAGAATCAATAAAAACAAACTTTTATTGTTGTTGTTGTTGTTTGGTGGGAAAAAATTGGATCAATCTTTTTAAAGTTTATATAGTATAGGGCTGGACAACTAAGGGCTTGCTGCATAACACGACCTTTTCTATGTTATGTCAGCCTGGTAGCTCGTTGACGTCAAGTCTATTGTTTCCACTCCCACGCATTCTTAACCCTTTGTTGTTGTTAACCTGCCCTAAAATGCAACAAATCCTCACATCTTTATCAATCAGATTTGATTGATTTCATTCATATATAGTATTGAAGTTAAACGATGTGAAATGTCAGTTAGAAAAATGAAAAATGTATAGGATACATCCTGCGGAGACGTCTTCTTTCCAATCGGCTTTATATAAAGCCACATAGACTTCTTTAAGACTTTTTTTTATGTTATACCATCCTGATAGATAGAGATATTTGAATTTCTTACGGATCAACAAAAGAAAGCTCGCAAATTCACTAGTGTGGCTAGTGTTCCCCTTTCAAATCCAGCGAAAAAAAACATTCTTAGAGGGTTTAAAAATTACTATTTTTTTATCAGACTGATAACAATAATAACAATATTTTTTATAATAAAAATATTCTTTCAGCTGACCAACATAATTCTATGAATTGCTGCAACCAACAATTTTTTGTGTCTTCATGTCTTCCGCTTCTAAAAGCTTCTGTTTGATTCTATAGTTTCAGAGATTCTACTGCCATTATGTTTGTGTTATTCGTATGAAGATTTTCTGCGTATGCGAATAACTGGAGAATATCGAAAAGCTTGCAGTCAACATGGTACACCACCTCAACCACCAGCTAGAGTGAATACGAAATTTCGTTTAGAAAAGCTACGACAATTGATGGTGAATGAAACCGTAACAAAAGGCACTATTCTTGGGGCTTATATTGTTACATCGAATGATGAACATCAAGTAATTACATTATGCTTAAGCATTGCTTCCCCCCTGTAATTCATTTTTTCTAGAGTGAATTTGTTGCTGAATACGACCGCCGAAGGGAGTACATTTCAGGTTTCAGTGGTAGTTATGGTGATGCTATTGTAACAAAAGATAAAGCCATATTATGGACAGACGGTCGTTATCATTTACAAGCCGATGATCAACTAGATTGTAATTGGTTATTGATGCGGGAGGGTCATGCAAACATCTCCTCACCAGCTGAATGGTTGAAACAACAATTCCCCAATGGTACCACAGTGGGTGTTGATCCGAAATTAATCTCACAATCAGCATGGGTTCAATTACAAATCGAATTAAGTGGTACCAAAATCAAATTAATACCAGTTGAGAATAATTTGATTGATGTAATGTGGACGAAAAGTCGACCACCGAGACGTAATAAAGATGTTTTCGTTTTGCCCGATCGATATTCTGGTAAAATTTGGACGAAAAAAGTGAATGAATTAAGACAGGCGTTGAATGACACACATGCTGATGCTATGGTAGTGACAGCATTGGATGAGATTGCATGGTTGTTGAATTTGCGTGGACGAGACATTCCTTATAATCCGTTCGTTAGAAGTTATTTAATTGTTGATATGTTTGATGTCTGGCTATTTGTCAATCAATCACAATTGTATCGTAATAATATTTTTAAATATTTCAATGATACACGTACAGAAATGCGACATAATGTACGTATTGCTGATTATTCGAAAATCTGTGAAAATCTCAAGATTCTATCACAAGCTTATCGGAAAGTCTTGATACCGTCACATTGTTGTAATAGTCCCGGTGCTAGTTTTTACATTTATCATTGTGTTCCGAAAGGTAAAAGACTTAGTCGACATTCCCCAATTATTTATATGAAAGCTGAAAAGAATCCAACTGAAATTGAAGGTATGCAACAGGCACATATCAGAGATGCTGCGGCTATGTGTGAATTTTTCGCATATTTTGAAAGTAGAGTAATAGAATTTAAATATAAATAAAATTGATTTTAATTTTATTTACAAAATGAAACTTTCAGTTTCAACAAGATGCCAGATTTACAGAATTAGATGTTGTGAAAATACTAAATGAGTTTCGTTTTGAGCAACGTTTCAGTCTTGGAAATAGTTTTCGAACGATCGCAGGTTTCGGTTCCAATGGTGCACAGCCACATTATGAACCAACACCGACGACAAATGTACGGATCTTTGATAATAGTACACTGGTTTTGGATTCGGGTGGACAATATTATGGTAACTTTTTGGGAAACTTGCACAATTTTATCACTAATCCTTTGTTTTTTTAAATAAGATGGTACTACAGATGTTACAAGAACGCTCCATTTAGGAACTCCTAGTGAAGAGCAAAAACAAGCTTATACAAGAGTTTTAATTGGCCAAATCCAATTATCATCATTAACATTTCCTGATAATATGCAAACATCCGTTGCGGATGTTATGGCCAGAGCACCATTATGGGAAGTTGGTTTGGATTATTTACATCATACCAGTCATGGTGTTGGATCATTCCTTGGAGTTCACGAATGTAATTTTAAATCAATTAAAACTTGACAAAAAGTAGTAACGGACAATACTGTTTTAGCACCTATTTCAATGCATTTTAGCGAAATATCAGGATACCCTGAAAGTCAGACTTTAAAACCTGGCTATTTCTTATCAAACGGTAAGTTTCCCCATTAAATTACACAAAAAACAAACAATTATACATCTGTTGTACCACAGAACCTGGATTTTATAAAGAAGGAGATTTCGGGATACGTTTAGAGAACGTCTTAGAAGTGATAAGAAAACCGTGGTTGCGACACACTTCAGGACATGCTTTCTTAGGTTTTAGAACCGTCACTTTAGTGCCTTATGAAATGAAATTAATTGATCTCAGTCTATTGTCTGTTCATCATGTAAGTTTTTAAATGAAAATAATAACATTTTCTTAAATTAAAACAATTATAGAGAAGATGGTTAAATAAATATAATGAACAGATTCGATATTATGTTGGTGCTGAATTGAAACGACAAAATCTAATGAGTGGCTTTTATTGGATGATGGAGAAAACTGCTAGCATTCCAGAATATGGACATGGCAATATACAAAAGAGCCAGTCAATTTTTGTTTTATTAATAATTTCATTTTGTTCTTATTATTTTAAATAGATGATACAATTTTGTTTTCTTTTGTAGATGTTGCACGCAATTTTTGTATGTTTCAATGTTTTAAATGTTATAGATTTTGTTGACATCCTTTTTATTTGTGATAATTTTCAATAATAAATTATTATTTAGATTAAAGTAGGAGATTTTGATATAGTTTTAGAACCACTGGACTACCGACTAGTTCAATCAAATCCAAATGTATCCTACGCCACTGGATATCTCGTATTTATTCTAATTGATGGCGCTCACCACACTGGCTCAGCAGGAGTCTAACCGTCAGATTGTGAAGAACTGTTCGTAAATGTTCGGCTAAAATCCATGAACCATCACAGCGCAACATAAAAAATCGCTAATTCGTGCGTTTTTAATTGCAACACGTTGGCTTGTGACAGAATCTCAAATACATCGAACTGTTCCTCTATTGGTGATGGAAAAAGTGCTGGAATCCATCCTATTTGTAGTTAATTTAAGCAACCGATTAGATGTGACAACGGGTGGACATGGCTCTCTACAGGGAGCAAATGCAAAATAATAATTGTAACGGTAACTATAGTGCGGCACATATCTAATAGAATGGATTCTCTTTTATCGTAGTCTTTTTTTACGTACAATGGATGAACCCATAACACTAAACACTAAAAAGTGCACTTTAGATTCAAACTTGTTAATGTTAGAAAGGAAATTACAATTTTTAAATCGAACAACATTAATTCTTATCAATTATTGTGTTAAATGGTTCAGAAAATGAGTCAATTTTTAAATAGCTGTTATTTTTACCTTGTCTGAATATCGTGTTTTCATAACATTTATGCTTAAATCGTGCGTACGATTTTTTTGTGCACCATTGGGGTGCACGGGATCAAAAAGTGCGTTTAGATTTGTCGGGGCAAACGGAGCTCCGGATTCCAGCCGAACAATGACGAAGAGTTGCTCATTATCTGACGGCTAGAATGCTATAAAAACTTGACGTTTATTTGACGTTTATAAACGTAACCTATAAAAAACATATGATTGTAAAGTCCTATGAGTCATTCTTTTATTATCAAATTAAATAGTTTTGATAATAATTTTCTTGATATTTCATTAAAAAAAATAATAATAAAAAAAACATTAATTAATAAATAATGGAATCAAATAATGAGACAAATGCTTTAACAAATGTTGACCCAAATGAAAGACTTAAACTTTTAATCTGTTACAGTAATGAATTCGAAGTGGATTTTCGTATACCACCAGCTAAGTACTAAAAAGACATTACTTAATTGTCTAAAATTTACTTGGTAATCATTCGATAATTGTTTTATAGATATTATAGGTCTGGTGTAGAAATGGTACGTCAAGCCAATGTTTACCATAAAGAAGGCAGTTTGGAGAATGCCTACGTGTTATATTTGAAGTTTATGACATTATTTTTAGAAAAAATCCGTAAACATCCTGATTTCAATACAGTTCCAGTACGTTTAAAGAGTGATATACAGAAGAAATTACGTGAAGTCCTACCAATTGCTGAGAAACTAAAAGAAGGGTTGTTACAACAATATAAAGATGAATATAATCGATATGTTGCAGAATTGGTCGGTATTACCGTATAAAATTTAGTGTTCTATGTATTTTTGTCGAAATATTTTAGAAAGAGAAACGAAAAACTGAAGATGACATGAAAAGTTTAGTTACAATCACTCCTACACCAAATATGAGAATTACAACACCAAAAACAACAACAACATCAACAACAAAATATGTAGATGTTAAAATTCCACAATCAATTGATAGTGTTAATTATCCAGATCCGAATTTATCAATGGTAGCAACACAACGTCCACAATCTCCACAGGAACTCCGAACATTCCCGTAATTATCTCACTCTTCTTTTCCAACATTTTTCTGTTTAAACTAATAAATTATTGTAGAACACCTAGTGCACCACCATCAATTGATCGTAGTAGTAAACCATCAAATCTTTACCATAACTATAAAAGTAATCAATTAAGAATGGTGAATACTCCAGCTAGAATCATGAATGTTTTTCAAACGATTGCAGCGAAGAATACAATCAAAAATGTAGAAACTTGTGGAATTCTGGCTGGAAAATTGGTAAGAATCCAGATTTTACCATTTATTATTATTCTCTTAATCAAATCTAAATTTAGGAAAAAGATGAATTAACAATTACCCATTTGATAATACCGAAACAGAAAGGTACCGCTGATTCTTGTACAACAATGAATGAGGAGGAGATTTTCGATTATCAGGACCAGTTCAGTTTGATAACAATCGGGTGGATTCATGTAAATTGTTCAAAACTAACAAGTTTTGTTTGTTAGTTGAAATTATTTGTTTTTTTTTAGACTCATCCAACACAGACAGCATTCTTATCAAGTGTTGATCTGCATACGCATTGTCCTTATCAATTATTGATGCCGGAAGCTATAGCGATCGTTTGTGCGCCACGTTACAACGAGTAATATTCAATAATCAATGCAATCAGTGTCTAAAATTTATATTGAATTGTTTTTTTTTAGGAATAAATGTTTCATATTGACACCGAATTATGGTTTGGATTTTATAGCAAATTGTCGACAGACTGGCTTCCATCCACATCCAACTGAACCACCATTATTCACAGTAAATCGAATTTATCCAATTATTTAATATTTCTTAATTATAATGATTGTTGTAGGTTGCAGATCATGTAAAGATTGTCCATGAAGCGCCTTTAGAAGTGCTCGATTTACGTCCTTAAATGATTCTTCTTAAAATAGTATTAATCAAAACACTTCAGATCTAAGTCAAAATTTCCTATTATTTTTGTTTTCAGAAAAATGGTAGAATGAAAAAAAAAGAAAATAACATTTAAATGTATTTGATCGCAAATAATATTTATGTTTATGTATACACTGATGCTTTGTTATTTTCACAATTTCCACTATTGTTAATTATATTAATTTATTTAATGTCAATTGCTATTTTATTCGTGTAAATGTGATAAGAAAAATCAAACTATTAGCTTAATATATAAAGTGTTCAGAAATGATTTATATTATAAATATTTAAAGATTGGCAACAAAAAATTAAATAAAAATACATAATTTTTAACAAATATTTAGTTGAATATTATAATATTTCGATAAGGATTAGGATTTAAGGTTGTATGGGTGAAAAGTATAGTCAGGTGTGGGATTCGAACCCACGATCCCCCGTGGAGAACCAGAGCTTAAATCTGACGCCTTAGACCGCTCGGCCAACCCGACTTGATTAGTGCATTATCAATAATTTCCTGTAAAATGCATTTATTTGCACTATAAATTGAATAGAGTGTGATATCTATATACTGATAAACAATATCTTTATAGCGTTATTGTTTGGTGATTAGTCATAGTGACGGATCTAACGTAATGCTAATAAAGTTTGAGTTTCAGGAGCCTTTCCAGCAAAAAGGACGGCCACTAAAATTTAGGCTTGGATAGTACATCACCTAAGAGACTCCTAACACCACATGGACTAAATTTAAGCTTGATAGTATAGTGTACGCCACCTAAGGGACTCCTAACAGAACATGGACTTTGGACCTCTTTGGGCCGCCACAGGGTTGTAACCTGAAGGTAATGAATTTATTGCTACCAATGTTTACGCATGTTGCTGTATAACTTGTGTTTAAATAGTGTATTGTTATATAATACAAATGCAGGAAGGGCCACTGCAGAACCCAACTGTCATACTTGTTTTGCAATGAAGCCCTTTCCGCACTTATTGTATTACAATATACTATTTTCTATTTCGCGTCTCTAATGGAGCTATTAAAGCACCAAAAAGTGTGCGTTAATAGCTATTAAACGCACTCTTTAAGACTTTAATAGCAAAAAAGAAAAAATCTTTTTTCATCTCCCTACTTTTCAAAACATCTTTTTAATATCATCCAGGGCCGGACTGAATGGGGGAGATTTTCTCCAGAAGCAACTTGACTCCTTTAAATTTATCTGTTTTCGCAGAAAATATGGGCAATGTTCTGGAGCAGAAATCCAAAGTACTCCAGTGTGGCCCTGAACTCATCGCTATTTTCTAAGAGGTATTATGCCTTGTCATAATTATGTTCTTCCTCTCTATCATCATTTTTCTTCGTATTTGTTTCGGTACAATTTTGTTCCCAAAAGTGCTTTCTCACAATTAGCTGTTTCCTGTTTACAGAGTCATTTTTGCGCCGTTGTTCTGGTATCTTTTTCTTGTTATTGAAGTCTTGTTGAATTTTTTTCCGATCATCATACAGAGGGAGGTTCAACAATAAGTTTTCGATCTTCAGTAAGAAATCCCTTTTATCCAGGCGCAGATCTATATATTCCGGGACCCTAAACCTAATGTTAGGGGCCCTTTAAAAGTATAATTTTATTAAAAAGATTTTTATACCAATATCACCGATACGTCAGCTAATACATCGTCAGCATCCGCCAGAAATGCTGTTCCCTTTGCTTTTGCTTATTATTGAAACTTCAGCTTCCTTGTAGATCCACCCCTGCTTTTATCAAGTTCTTTTTTATAAGAACTATAGTCGTGCCCATTTATGTTTAGAGTCACGTGACCAAACGTATGGCATAAGAACACAACTGCAGGACAGTAGTTCGTATTGCCATCCTTGTTTTACATACAAGTCGGTAAATTAAAGTTGACAATTAATTATTAGGTCGTCCATTAGTCACATGACTCTAAATTTAAATGGCAACGAGTATAGGTACGCTGACCATCCGTCCTTTATCGTAAAGGACAGTCCTTTATTTGGAAGCATTGTCCTCTAGATTTATTTAGTTTGTAAAAACGCAATTTTGTCCT
>JAZBHA010000037.1:11189-32941 GCA_037464855.1 Iselma pallidipennis
CACCTGAAGATGGCTAATTAGCCGAAACCGGTCGTGTATATGAATAAAGAAAATACAAGGATAGGAGTTAATTAATTCATTCATATCGGAACAAACAATAAAATTACATAACAATACCAGTGAACTGTATGCTTTTAGTTAATACAAAAAATAAAAAATAAACATCAATGCACTCCTGCGATACTGTTACTGCTATTGCAGTAACAGAAACTGACTATGCCATCGGAGCGTAAATATTCTACCACTTTCCCAGCAGGGATTATAGTCTTTCTATTACAAAATTTATGTTACTAATTAAATAATGAAATATTCTAAAGTGTAATAATAATTATTTGAATTGAATTAAAATTCGGAAAGTTATAATTGATTCTCCGTTTTATAGTATATATGAGGGGGTAGATTTTAAAACTTTATATGCACGACATTTATTCCCCTTTTCACCCCAATTTACAACTCAGCATACTTGTGAAACTTATCTTTGTGTGTTATACCTATATTCCCCCGAGTTTATTTCGCAGAAATTCACGTAACTACTCTTCAACACGCAACATACATTTTGTAAATATTTCTATGTATAATTATGGTGTAATTCATTTTGCATTGATCCTTTTATTATCAACAAAAACAAAACATATTTTAATTTTATTGTATTTTAGATTAATTTATTTTATAATAAAATCTTACAATCAGAATACGATTAACGGGTGAACAACTTATAATACAAGACGACTCTTTATTACAGTAATTCGCAATCATTTTCTATTAATCAAAAATATGGAAGGGCGGTTTTATGTATAGATAAGATAGTACTATAAATTATGTTGCGGGTCATTGATTTACAGTTCCGGCATGCCTTTTATAAAATAATTTCCACTATTTCTTTTATGAACCCTAGTTAATGCATTTACAGCTATACGTAGAGGACTCTTTAAAAAGCTTTTAAGATTTTATTATAGTGATCTTGATCTTTTATTTATTTTTCATTGTATGTATTTTTTTTTAAAAGAAAAAAAGGTATAAAATTTTAACTAGATAGATATAAAATTAGTTATTTTTTCGTCTCAAAAAATTATTAAAAATTTCCGGACAGACAAAGTAATTACAAAAGTTGTTTGTTTTAAGAGCGGAATATTGCGACCATCAACTTGTTTAATTCCAAAAGTTTTGAAGAAAATCTGCTTATATTTTCCTGCTGTTGCTGTTGTTGTTGTTGTTAATATTAATTTTCTCTTTTTCCATAATTCTTCTCTTACTTTATTTAATTTATGTAACTTTTCATTAGAAGGTGGTGAATTTATGTGGTGGTGGTATTGTTTTTTTTTATGAGTTTGTTTTCAATATACACAATATGAAATGAATTATCCAGGATTCTCTTTGTTGTAACTTCAACTTTGGTTTATAAAGTTTTTAGGGCATGTGTATCTATAGAACATATATATACGTATGTATATGTTAAACGAAACTCGAGCTTTTAAGCCACAACAAAGTCAAAAGCTTTGGTCTCTTTCTCTCTGAAGAACGTTTATGATAGTTGAGCTTTAAAATGTGTTTCATACGATGTATGTACAAAAACAGTTCAAGTAATTTTACACTTGGTCTCAAGTTTTCAAATTTTCTATACTATTATGTGAGTTAAGGTATTGATGTTTTGTGAAATTACACACTAATTGGGTGGGCCAAACCTAATACCTATGGATGATAACTTTGGTAAATTTGGTGTAAAGAATAATGGATTATCTTACTTCTACTTACTTCCTTTTTTTTTACTGAATTGCTCTATAATGCCGAATTTATACGTTGCAAGTAACTGTCCGTTTAGTACTTGGCCAAGTAAGCAATCTAGGGGTCTGTTTAGTTATCTGTTCTAAATTATGATAGTTGTTCAAAAATTGTATAAATTTTGTATTGTTATTGTCAAAATTTAATTTGATAATTAATGTTGTAATTTTTATTTTAAATAACATTAATTAGTAATTAAGATAATGGACATTATCTTGTGTCAGTGAAAGTCTGCAAATTTCTTAACAAATTAAACTAATTATTATTTCCTTTATTTGCTGATAGAATTGAAATAAAAAATTGTGAAATAAACTTTACAAAAATAATTTTATAGTATAATTAGTGTTTTTTTTTCTTTTTAATATCCTATTTTTGGCAATTTTTTGATTTTACAGTTTTTTTTATATCAATAAAACTGCATATTATTAATTTTGTTTTGCATCACAAATATTGCTTAATCATTCACATCTAATAACTGTATCTTAATTATTTGCCTGGATTTTTATTATATGTATACTCCTATCAACATTAAATATTTTGAAATATAGCTCATATTTTAGTGTGTTTTTTTCCAAATTGCTAGAAAAATCTATTACTTAAGTCATTTTATCCAGGGCCGGATCGAAACACTAACGACCGATTTCACCAACTCGGATTGAGCGTTGGTATTAATTCAGATTGCACCGAGTAGCATTTCTGGCAGTGTAGAGACATCACTCCAGTTGAGAGACGTTGGTGAAATGGTTTGATACGATTTCTGTTTGATACCGCATCGACAGTTTGATCCGTGTTGGAGAAATCGGTGGTAAGCCTACTAAGCAATTGCATAGGAGGACTTGATCTCAGGAGTGCTAAAACACATTACTATTTATACATATAGAACGGAAGTCGGTTATAACGAAATCTCATATGGCAACTACATGGTTATTATGGCAAAACTAACACCCTATCATTATAACCGAGTCGCAAAAGACTCTTGAGACTGTTTCACCGTTTGTAAGAGGCGATACCAGGGTATCCACTTAGAGGCGCCATAAAAATGCCTGCATAGGGTACCGGTATACCTAGAGCCGGCCCTGATTTTATCCGTTTCAATTGATTTAATAACTCAAAAATTGAAATTTATAACGCGTTATTAAAATAACTGATTTCGGAAAATTTTGTTTACTTCCTATATAACTACTCTTGAATAATATCTAAAAATTGTCGGTTTATTGTCATAAAGGTCAAATGCTAATAATGAGTGGTAGGTCTTGTCTGATAAAAGAAAATCCTTGGTTTCTTATCAAAATTTTGCATAAATAATAAATTGAAATTACATAGCTTAGGTTATTTTATTTTTTTTTTCATTTTATTTAGTTTCCTGGATGATAATTGAAATTACATAATAAAAATTTATTTAAAACAATATTTGAAAATTTTGTAAAACATAAATATCAACAGCCTTATCATCATCCTGATCATTATTATTTGTTATTCGTATTGGCATACAAATAACAAGCAAATGGCACGACCAATTGATTTGTTCGATTAAATATGGAATGTTATTCACTTCGTATTTCGTGTTTAACTAACTAACTAACCAACAGGTACATGCAGGTGAATTTGACATAAAACAAAATTTGATTTTCTATTCGTTCTCTCTAGTTTTATGATTATTGATATACATATATGTGTGTGTTTAATAAATGGCTCAGCTTGAATCGCCTTAATATTTGTCGCAATAGACAGGGCACATCTAAAAAGAGCTTTTGCTTTTATAATGTCTCCTTGTATGCTGCAACACGTCCTAACAGTCATTCTCAATTGGATGTTCGTGATCGTCCTGTTTTTTGGTGGATTTTCATGAGTCAATTTTTTCTCTTCTTCTTTTAAAGGGATGTATTATCAGTGTCAAATTGACTACGTCTTTTTTCACCCCACTGGTAGCTTATTTGTTGTTTTTTTTTAAAATTTATTTCAAAAAAGAAATCAATTTGTTTTGGGATTTTTGTATCTAAACATAGAAAGAGAATCAGAAGCCGTTCTTTTTTGTTTTATGTGTTAAATTCTTGTTAAAAGATGTATGTGTATAGGAAAAAAAACATATATGTATTGAATCAATGCCAATGTGTATCAAGCAAACGAATTGCACACACACATACACACAATAAAATGGAATGGGGCAGGGGGATATTACATTCCCATAAATGTTTGAATAGCAGTATCGCAAAAACAAAAGCTTGTTTTTCCCGGGCGGAATCTGGCCCGTTGATCGTACAGTGTATTGTTTGGGGCTGTATTAATTATGGCTGCCGATTGGATTCCACTCTGTGTTCTACCTGGCCATGGCGTCATTCCACGCGTTCCTGGTTTTGCCTGTCTATTCCCCGTTTACCTCCTCCGTATTTAGTCTCACTCCTATACACATAACCATATACCATTTCCCACATTCAATCCAGACAGATCTCTATCTCTCTTTATCATTTCATTGTAAGCATACATACATGTGGATGTGTACCTATATGAATACCTATATGTATTACTATTTAGTTTCTAGTTTCGGAAGTCTATAACAAAATCCACAGAAAACGGAATAACAAAAGAGATAGTATGTGATAACGAGGGTAAAGAAGAAGGGAGAGGAATATAAACGAATCATTGGTGAAAGAGAAGAAGACGAGGTTGCGATTTAATTTATTCCACAATTGTTCTCGGGATTTCAACGATCATCTCTCCTCGTACTTTCTATCTCTCTATCACACTTTCCCAATGGGGGTAGATGTACTAAATCACTTATTTAAAAATTCATGCTGTCTTCGTTTATTTCTAAAATGAGGAGAGGAGGGATTTGATAAATTTGATGGAGATATAATGATGACGACATTATTTACGTGGTGGTGGTAGAGAAATAACTTGCTCTTCTTCTGAATAAATAATAAGTACTTATATAGGTGCAATAAACGTAGAATAAAAATGAGATTTTAAAGAAGCATTAGATTAACAGAAACGATTATGATTATAGTAAAAACTCGATAATTCGTTAAGTACGAAACTAAAGAGGTGACGAATTATCTATTTTGCTGCAGAATTAAAATCTGAATGAAAAAGTTTTTTTTTATCCGATTACTGGGTTAGAATATCTCAACACATCTACCCATCCTTTCTTCTATTTGATTCGGTTTTTACCTCTCGTTTGTTTTTTTTATTCATGTATTTAAAAGAAACGAATCTATAGTTAAAGTTTAACAAAGAACGACTTGGTATAAACGACGTTGATCACAACCGGTCGTTATTAGGTGGGGCTTGATTGTGTAATCATAATGACTACAACAGTGGTAGCGGCTCAATAATATAGGACAAATCCCACATCTAGATGCATATGTATGTATGTATTCGTATGTATGTGAAGACAATAAGGTGATTTCCAGCTTTTGTTCCCAAAATGACTTTTCAGACCTTTCGATTCCGATTTTGAAAACATTTTGCTCTTCTTCTCTAGTTTTGTACTACTGGCTTTAGCCTTCTTGCAGAATTGCCGACGATGGCTAAAGATAAAGAATTGAGAAAATTTATCCGTTTTGTCCAGTTTTTTATTTTTAGGAGTTTTGGTTTTTATTCCTTTTTCGGAATTACTGTTGCTCCCAATCATCGTACTTTTTGTTTGTTGAAGATGTGTTCAAAATTAAAAGACAGTTTAGTAGGTCGTTTCTTTTTAAAGTTTTTTTGTTGATTTCCTCTCTCACCAAAAAAAAGAAACCGGTTTTATCTATCTGTTGACTAAGAAGGAGTCAATATAATATCGGATGCTGCTGCTGTTGCTGTTGCTTTTATACTCCAGTAAATTAATTCAAACATTAGTTATTAGTTTGTTAGTTGTTGTTATTATTATTGTTGTTGATCTCTATTAAATAAAGATAGATACATTTCCAACATTAGATATCACGAATATAGAATGTTTGATGGTCATCTCAAAGTGGCGTTGTTGCCATTTAACTTCTAAGCTACTAGTACCACTAGTGCAATTAATACTGACATAAACTATATGTTGTAGCTTGTGGTTGTCGGTCTTTCTCTTCTACCTATATGTGTGTATACCTCCTATATGTTTATGGTTGAGTGTGACTCATACAAAAACTTGTTCCAAAGCCCTTTCTTGTTCTGTAATAATCTGTATAGTTGTATTGATAATTATTATTAGTGACAGTCATGCTTCCTCTTCATCACAGTTCAAAAAATAAAATTGATTTTGATCATGATTATTTAACTTTGAGCAAAGTTAAGTAGTAGATCAATCATGAGAATTTTTTTCGGGGAAAAAAACGATAAAAAATAATTTTAATATCTATCTATATCTATCTTATCTTATGTATAATATGTATGTATGTATGATGTACGTATGACGTTGGTTTTACCTATAATTTGTACATACATACAACATAAACATGTGTATAAGCCTTTAGTAGTATGAGTCATGGATTTTAACCATGTGTACAAGTTTAACTGCTATTTATATTCTATGTAAATGTCACTAGGGATTGTGATCGTTTCCAACAACTAAACAGCTACTTTTACATTCACTTTGTCAACATTTATTCTAAAACTGGTATTATAAAGATACTTGATATTCTCATAAATAACCAAATACAGTTTTCCAAAAAAGAAACAACTCATAAACACATAACATTGTTTAATTATAAGTACTTGCACAGTCTTTTATGGGGAATCAATGTTGAATCTGTTATCTTTAATTAGTTCACGAAAAAAAAGTTTATTGCTAATAATATACTTCTAATCCCGCTTCTGTGACTTAAGGGACCCTTCGCACATCATCCTAATACGTAAGGGTGGCTACACGTTGAAGCATCGCCCGGACCATCGCCCCTTGCACTCATAAGACGTTCTCGTTTTGAAGTATGATATTAGATAAAGAAAAAGATTGTGTTGCTCCAACATGCAGTCACCTTATGGTGGTTGGTGTGGTGCATTAGTGCAACGAAGTCACGTGACGCAGGGGCGAATATAGTCAAATGGAAACTGGCGAACATGTTGGTGCTTAGGGTGCATATATAGACGAAGATAGTTTCCTCTCTATTTGACGCGAGAGAAGAAGAAAAATCTCTTTGTCTATATGTACCTTTATGGCGTTTCTGAATGAAAAATACACCGATCATTACAAAACGGTACCACATAATCTCTGGCGACACGTGCTATGAAAGCATATCAATTCCTTTCGCCACAGAAATAATTGTTGAACAATTTGGAGTGCCCAGGGTCGAAAAGTGCGATAGAATTACCATCCCGAATGCGGCTACTATTGAAAAATGTCAAATTGGGAACTACGCCCATTTGATTGGAATCGCATCGACGGAACCATCACGTTTTCTTTTGAGCTGTGGTTCTGAAAAGAAAAGTGGCGCATGTGTAAAGTTTCGGAAGCTTCGGAAAAAATTCCGACTGGAGACTTCCATACAAATCAATGGGTATGTCTAGCGAGGTTAAGCGCTTACAGTGGTTGCCAATGGTTGAGAAAACCATTTGTTGGACTTTCAACGGTTGACAACTTGACTAATTGTAAGTTCAGCGAAGATTGGCAGTAAGCAATATAACGGTTTGTTGTCTAAACGTTCAACGGTTGTAAGCGCTTAGCTTCGCTGGACGTACCCGATGATTTGAAAAAAGACATATCGGATCAAATAGGATTTCCCAGATATTAATTTTATTTTGTAGTATTCAAGTATTAGATCTTGTTTTTGACGAAGTAATTCCACAATTAATAATACAGTAAGTTGGATCGCGTAAATCACTAAACAAACTGTAGTTGAACATTATTAGTTAAAACTGAGAAGTAGTAAAAGTTATGTGTTTTATAAAAGCTTCCTGTAAAATTCTTTAATAAATGGGAGCGTTTACATCATAGACATACTTTGTTTTACTTTTCCAAATACGTCTTCAGACAATCGAAAAATATTCATGTAAAATCTCAAGAGGTTGTATTCTAAAAACGCGTAATTTATCTAGCAAGACTTTTCAGGTTTTTTTTTCAAGTATTGTTTGTAAATCTGTTTATCAACGGTTCATCAGTAAAGATATCCAAAAAAGTGTCTTTTCAATCAACTACGTATTAATTTTAATACAATAATAGATATCGAACTATTATAACCAATTATTTTTTATCTGATTCCCATTTGTTTACGCTTTTACCAAAAAAGGTTGTCCTTCTATGAATTTTGATGAGAGCAGGTTTCAAGTTGAAACTAGTATTAGTGGTGAATTGCAAAAAATTCGAGTAAGATAAACGAAAAAACTTATCCTAACTCAATTTTTTTTTGGTCCCAAAATTATGTATAAATTTAAATATATAAAATTTCCGGTGAAAGTTATATTGATGAAAATTAACAAAATTTGTAAGATTATTTTAAACTTTATTAATAGATACTTGATTTAATGACAAGGATGATGATGATGATGATGACGATAATAATGATGATCGAAGAAAAACTTATAAAAAATACACGTAAATACTACAGGTACTTTGTTTTCCATTTCAGCAAACTTGAACATCATCAAAGCATTCTTGAGATGTTTAACTTTCTTAGGTAACCATTGGATAAGTAACAGTCTTTTTCCAAATTATATGTTTATGCGGATGATACAGTGAAACCCGTTTTGAGTGCAAACAAATGTGCACTTAATAATGCAGGCAAAAATACACGGTAATGATAGGAAAAAAACCAACGACACATGGATTATTTAACCGGATTTTGCAATTGTGCGTGTTGCATTTAAGCGGGTCCTACTGTACATGAATTCAATATTTTTCGTTTTATTTGGTCGAATATTATGATTTTAAAATCTAAATTTAATTAAAATTTGTATTAGGTATTATCATTATCATCATCATATAGGTACATATTTTCAATTATTTTACTCATTATACCCATTCAAAATCAAGGGTAGATGAAAGCTTATTTAAACCAGTTTCCCCACTGTGTATGTATAATAAAGGTTGGAATTATATATAACGTAATGTGATGTGTAAACGTGTAATAGTAAGGTAGTAAGTACATCAAGACAGGGAAGGATAGAGATTGGGTGGATTAGTACTGTGTCCTCCTCACTTGATGCAGAATACAGGACCAAAAAGAGCTCGTATATATGCACACACATGTATGCCTGTATTGTAATATTTGGACGTTACTGGACCATTTCAGACCTACAGTTGTGCTGTAAATTTTCTGTGTAATGATGGTGCTGGCGGCGTTGGAATGTAGGACTAATATTGCACATATACACAGCATCACACAAACCCGAATTACTGTTATACATATCTACATACATATACAGTATACAGATATAATGGGTATATAGA
Organism: Iselma pallidipennis; assembly: GCA_037464855.1. NCBI lineage: Eukaryota > Metazoa > Arthropoda > Insecta > Coleoptera > Meloidae > Iselma > Iselma pallidipennis. Next base: position 20,320 of record JAZBHA010000037.1, read on the forward strand.
GCAATAGTAATATGATAATAGCTTACGGATACGATTATTATTGATAATATCTCATCTTTTGGTGATCTTAAGGATGATATAAAGGCCGCGCAACCATTTTAATTGAAAACCGAAAAAAAATATTTACACTTTTTATATTTAGCGCCTCCACCATTTTTATAAATTACAAATACGTATAGTCTCATATTTTAAAATGAATAGTATGTACAATATTGGGTGCCTCTGCCCTTCATCGAACCTCAGGAAAATACAGAGACTACCAATGAAAGGCGTTCTGGGCTTTTGCAAAGGCTTAGGGCTTACATTGTAAACGCCGTATTATGAGTCTAATTGTAAATAATATTGGGTACTACCCACCGCCGCTTATACGTATCATAACAAAACATAACATACCTTCCATTAAACATTTAAATCGTAATGTTCAAGCATACATTTTGTTCCATAAAAATATCGACACATCATAACTTTGTCTATATAGTTGTGTAATTTACTAGCAAATAAAAAATATATCAAATTTTCAAATAGGTTGAGTTTGTAATACGATTAGAGTGAAGTTCGAAAAATTCCCCTCGGAATCCAACAGGAATCCAATTGGAATCCTAATCGTTGTATGGGGATAAGGGAGGAAATCTTGTACAACTTACTTCATTTTATAGAATCTTCTATTCTTGATACTATTAATTTTATCAATCTAATCAATTAATTGAAAAAAGATATACAGGTTCTAAATATTATCGTCGTCTTTATATGAATGTATTTCGTGTTTAGCAACACATCTATTGTTTATTTTGCCAAACATTTCTCCCCAATATTCAAGGAATGTTCAGGTAATATGAACCGTTAACAATGTTATTGCTAAACTATGACTACGTGCCATCTGATATTAAGTTATTACAAGTTGAAGGAATTTAATTTTGTACTTAAATACTTGCGTAAATGGTATATCTATATTATAAATCATACAGGTAAAAGTAGAATGAAAAAAAGAGAAGGCCGAAATTTGAGTCAATGATATAACTATTAGACATTGATAATATGTAGATATTATCCATATATGGATAATGATAGATTTAAATTGATAAGTTGTCAACTGATCGATATATTATAGATTGTTTTTTTTTTTTAATTACAGGCAACGTGGTTTCAGCCGGCACCATTTCCTCACCGTGGACTCCGGTAACCGGCCCGCCTGCCGACTCCAACGGCACGGGTCCGGACACAAAAAATTTAGATGTTGGAGATGTCAGTGATGTAAGTAACATGATCAGAAATTTCAAAATTAAAAAAAAATCCTCTCGCTTTTTTTTGATGGGGAAGGTATATGAGTAACAATTTAGCTGAAAACTCTTTCCTATCCCTTCAAAATTGTTCCTATTACAAAGGATGGAAAATTTTATAAACCTTCATCTGTAGATTCTAGTATGATAGAGATGTCCATCAATTTTCAGGATGAAAAGGACATGGCAGCGGCAGATGCAGAGGGAGTTTGGAGCCCGGACATTGAACAAAGTTTTCAGGAAGCTTTAGCCATATATCCACCGTGTGGTCGACGGAAAATTATTCTATCAGATGAAGGAAAAATGTATGGTAAGTTAATTCAATTTTTTTTCACTCCATCAAAAAAAAAACAACGATTGTCAGGAAATAACTTGAAAACTAAGAAAAAAATCGAAGTTTCCTCTTTCGTTTTTTCTCCGGCTTTATTGAAATTTCTATCGCGACACGTTTCACCCCTTGGTGACAATTTGAATGTCATGTAATGAAATACAGTTATTAGTTTCCAGTTGACCGGTGGCGAGTTTTGTTAGAATGGGGGGTGATGGAGTGTATGTATGTATGTATGTATGTGAACGCCTATGTGTGAATGTATTATTATTGTGTTTTGTAAATTTCGTTCACGTCAAGTGTGTGTTTCCCACCCTCTTCGGAAGGGAAAAGCTTGTGAAGAAGATAGAGCTTGTATGTTACTGCTGTCTGTCTTTCGCATGGTTCCCAATTCTTGTTATTGGCGAGAATGTCTTGAAAGGAAGACGTGCCTGAATCGTTGTTGTATCTTCTCTCTAAAGCAATTCCCGGTTAGGTGGTCCGTAGAAACGTGCAAGTGTCCAGTTGTCACCGGACTTTAAGCTCCTCCTTCTCCCAGACACTATCCGGAACATTTCCAGGACTGGTCACTGGACAACACGGTCAATATCTTCACGGCCTGCGCCTTGCATCTACGATTGTATTCACGTCTACTATCGATGCCTAAACGATTTCTTTGTTTAAAAATCTTCACGAGTACATCCATCACAGCCCTTGCTCTTTGGAAAGAACAAAACAAAAACACAGTGCAAACTTTTTGTCCCATTTTCCATTTCTTGAAAAAAGAATCTTCTAGTTTCCTGTATATTTCACATCTGTTATTTAACTGCTTGTATTCATCTTTATCGACTTGCGATAAAAATGGGAATTTATTTTGTGTGAAAAGCTTTTGAAAGCTTATACATTGTGTTGAGTGGGTGGATTTGAGAAATGAGGGAGAGGTGTTGACCTGTCTTCTCTCTTTCTCGCAACTATATCACCATTACCATTGAAGCTTTTCACAGGAAAAGTGGAAATTGTGAAGAAGAATATAAGAGTGAGTGAGGAGACTAGGGAGGATGGTAGTGGTGGTGGTGGTTAAATTGGCGATCGGAATCAGACATATCTACAGGTGGCAACCAACGTAAAAAGCACTCCGCAGCAGGATGTCTGATATTCACTTCACTTGAATAACAAACGGGATTCTGGATTACTGGAAAATTTCTCTAGTCCATTCGCTTTATTGTTTTCTCTTCTATTTCTTTTTCCACTATAGATATCCGTTGAAATTGTTCCTAAATAGTTATTTTGTATTTTATATTAACAAATAATGAAAAACACTTGTTTGGTAAAATATTAATTGTTGTCAGGACAAATTTGTAAGAGAATAAAAGATTGATTGCTGTTCAAATAACCGTTAGATAATTAAAATATATACAATCCAACAACCTGTATAAAATTTTAATAATATGTTACGGAAAATTTAAATATCAAAAAATTAAATTATATTTTATTGTAGGAAATAAAGTTTATTATACTGACCGCTACAAATATATAAATTTGTATGGAAGATACAGTCGGGTCGCCGTATCCGCGGTTTCAGTTATCCGCGGTTGGCCGCAGTCACGTAGGTATGTTCGTAAGAAATAAATGATTTTGATAAACAAATGTTCATTACCTACCATCCCCAAACATCAACATCGTTTGCTTCTGACATCAAACTATCGTTATCGTTATCGCTGTTCCTTCAGCTTCTGTTGTTCCAGCTGTCAGCATCACCAGAAGCAGATGAACCTTCCTATTTCATATTTTGCTTATTTATAGTGTTCGCTACTATCCGCGGATAGTCTTGGAACGTATCCCTCGCGCATACGGCGGCCCGACCGTATTTAATTAATACTTCCTAGTTCATTATCTGACAGTCGGTTGAATCAACACAGTCACGTGTTTGAACGGTACATAGTATTTTGATTTTCTCAAGGGTTTTCTTCCTTGAAAATTGTTACGATGACTTGTAATGTAACTCAACTCTAGATAGAGATTTTAATAGAAACAAGTCCTTACATTATCGATATCTATTTTCCTATTTAAGTGTGCAAACTCATTTGTAATAAAGGATTTGTAATTTTCATTATTATACTCCTAATTTATTTGTAGTTTATTATTCTTGTTTCAAAAAAAAAATTAAATCTATCCATTTTTTTTTTGTCTTCTGCGGTATATTTACACTGCGGCATTCAAGTTAATACTGCTATTATTATCAGTATAATGAGTTAGTTGAGTTTGCGGCCTCTTCCGATATGGCATTGTGAACCGCTGCGGTGGTTTTATTGTTATCTTGTCACATCTTTATTTATATGTCGTTGGCGCAGTTTGAATGGGGTGGCAGTGGTGGTGGTGGTGGTGGTAGTGACGACGACGGTGGCAACGGCGACTATACTATACTATAAGAGACAAGAATAGGATGTAGGGGTTGTGGGCGGACTGGAAGGAAACGGATTCAAACAGCAAACTAAAGGGAGATGAGGTGGTGGCGGTATGGGTGGCGGTAACAGAACGAACGACGAGACCCAACGATCAGAGTCTCTAAGCTGAAGTTTGGGGGGGCGGTGTGGATTCGAAGAGGGTGTTGAAACGCAGGAAAATGTAAGGGGATCATCCCTTAAAGGAAGGGGATGAGGTTCGGGCCCGAAACTATGTCAAGAATGTGCAATTAGTGAGCGAGCGCGCTTTAGGGTGAGCTTTAACTGTGTGTGTGTATGAGTAGGAGTGTGTATATGTGTATATGTATGTGTATGTGTGGATGCTTGGAAGAAAATATAAAGAAGGATAGCTCCTCGTGGTGGTGGCCGCGACAACGATGATGATGACAATGATGACGATAATGATCATGCTGATGATGGATGGTATCAGCGCTTGTATTTTTAATAATTTTAATATTTTCAAATTAGATATTTCATTTAGATTTATTCAGTCAAGTCAGGTCACCGGTGTTTGTTTGTTTGTAATGAATGAAAAGTTGATGAAATATATTTGAAGTGGGTAATGATAGATAAACGAGGGTGCAGTCGCATAATAATAATTTGATATTATCACGCATTTATTCTAATGGCGCCACACGCAATTGTATTAATTAAACAATAAAGAAATTGTAGAATAAAGATTTTTAAAGATGAAAGTAAAGCAGTAGTAGAGAAAGAGAGGCAATGTTATTTATGAATTTAGAACTCAATTAAAGTTCAAATATGGAGTTTCATTACAACAAGTCTTGAAACTTTAATCTATATATGGGTTGATATCGGTCATAACCGTTTCTCAAAATTGACTTTATAATGAATAAATAGTGATAGGACATGTGTTATATACAATATGATGATAATGTGAGCTTTCAATAAACTCAAAATTTCTAAACTTCTTAAGCCATAAGTTTGGCAAATATTCACTTTTACCTTCAATTCCCTGTACTTTAAATTAAAAAAAGAACACTATTTCAAATCCTTTGATGTGCATTTTTCTTGAGGTGAAAGTGGAACCATTTACAAAGATATGATCAATTATATTACTAAAAGATTTTATTTAGTGTGCATAACATAACAATAACTATTGCAAGTAACTGTTAATTATTAATTACACTTTATTACAGACACTTTCACGTTTCCGTTAATATTATGTTTGCAATAATATAATCGATGAATTTACCCAACTTTCTAAGGCTATTAAAACTCAATTAGTGCCAAAAAGTGATTGTTTGAGGGAAATATTTTTCCCATTAAAATTTCAGTATTTTTGGCAAAATTGCTTCTTAGAACTTGAAGACTATTCATATTGTCAAAATAATCTTAAGAGTGGCAGTTAATTGTTCAATAAGTCCATAAACATTAGATGTATAGTTCCCGTAGAAGTTTTATGAGTATTAGCTTATAAGTCTAATTATTTTGTGGTGGGACACAGCAAAAGAGTTCGTCTACTGCAGCAGCAACAGTAGACAATTTTAATTTACTATCTGCTTTTAGGAACGGATCTCCCTTTTTCTGTCCATCTGTTTACGATTGTAAATTAAAATTGTCTGTTGTTGCTGATGTAATTGGTCCCTACCGCAAATGGATTTGACTGTAGAAGTCAATATTCATAAAATTTTTAAGACTGGTATATAATAATAATTATTATTAACTATAAGTTAAATTCAATTGATAACTGAAAATTTGTCCAGTTTCTCTCCTTACTTTTAATTTTTTTGTTAATCGTGAATTCTAATTTTGTGTGTTTTCTTAACGTTCTATTAAAATCATTCAATAGAAAAAGATAGGACTACTGAGTTAAGTTATAGTTTGTGTATTAAAGTGAAGTTTTCACGTAAAACATGAACACACCAAAGTGTTTTGGGTTGGACAAATAGCACATAAATATGTTGTAGCGACGGACAGATTGCAGACTACAACACATATATATGGAAGAGATACAACAGGACTCTACCACTATAATTAATGCTTGACTTCATGACCCGGCTTCTGTTCGTTCTTGTTTTCCTTTCCCTTATCTCCCTTCTTCTATATATATATTCTCTATTCTATTACTATACTAATACTTCACTATTGAGTTTGCCTTATTTACATCAACATTAAGAGATGGTGTGTGGTGAAATAAAAGAACGATTGATTTTTAAGATCTTACGGATTTTTCACTTTTCTTTGACTTTTTGATTTAGGAAATTTACCGATTTACGGAATATATTAACCTGGTCATGGTCGATAAATATTTTAGCGTTTTCTCTTAACGTTTGAATTTTTTCCATTCATTTTCGAATCAGTTTTGTGTCAAAAAACTTCTGAAAAACTGGTGTCCAGGCTATAAAAAATTTAGATTAGTTTAAATTATAAATTAGAATGATCAATAACAAATTAAGAATTAGTAATCATTAAACTAGAGGGTTCTACTGTTCCGCCGTTGATAATGAAGCAAACAGAGTTTTAAAGATACGCTTTATTTTCTTTCGTGAACTTTCCGAACTTGTTTTCTTTATTATTAACTTACGTAAATGTTTCCAAGTGATTGTAACACGACATTACCCTTATCGTATTGCCTGTAAATTCACAATTACACCATTTTCGTTTACTTTCTAGATTAAGAAAATTTTCCACCCAAAATCATTGTACGAATGATCCAATTCTGGTTTAACCGTCCAGAGAATAAGATTTAATCATTTTGTGTTAGTACAAATTGTTCAAAATTACTTATTTATACTCTAAATTTATACATCGATCAAAAAAAAGGGTCAATAAGCTTTATTTTGCTAAATTTTCAATCTTATTGATTGATTTACACTAATTGTAAGGGCCAGCGCATATTGACACAGAGCAGAGCAGGGCAGTGTAGTTCAGTTTTTTGTATTCCATGTAAGTTAATGAAGCATCGCATATTGCCGCGCAGTGTAGGGCAGTTCAGTTCAGTACTTTTTGAACAGAACTGTCTCTACACTGTCCTGCTCTGTGCTGCCCTGTGTGCCAATATGCGCCGGGCCTAATTGTTAGATCAGGGTGGCTACAACCGGGTGTGCAGGTTGTGCACCGCTCAGGGACGTCGTATCAGTTGGTGTGTCAAATCACGATACTTTTCCTTTTTTTAAACATTTCGATTTGTAGAATCCAAATTGCCAATTACCATTAGGGTGCATTCGGATTACTCAATTTTGTGCTTGCGCGGAAGAACGGTAGATGGGTATTGGCGGGTATAGCAGTATATTTGGCACATACGAATGTATAATATGTACTTGAACATACCGATTGGTGGCAAGGTTCTAGGTACTGCTCTTAACAATGAAGAAGCCCCCTCCCTTCACGTTGTACATTTTTGTCACTGTTGCCCTTATACAAAATCTCTATAAAGTGTTCTCACTCCCGCCCCGGCCTCTTTTCGCCTATGTACCTAGAACCTTGCCACCAAGCTGTAGATGTACAAAAATGACACGAGGAGTCTTGTTACTTATTCTCCTTTTTATCTAAAAAAAAGTATCTAGTTCTCCTTCTTTTCTGTTTGTAGAGAGAGAAAGAAGAACAGTTATGAGAGAATAACAGTAATAATAACATTTTTCTCCCTGGTTTTAATCAAATAAATTTGAAACAAAGAGATAAAACTTATCACCGTTGAATATATCCGAAAAATCTCGTCGCTGCTGCTTCGACCGGGATTCGAACCTGACTCTCCCAATTTCCGGTTGAGTGTACCAACCACTAAACTATCGAAGCCGTGGGATAACTATTTAACACTCGACCAGAAAATGAGAGACTCGGGTTCGAATCTCGATCGAACCAGTGGGAGAGTGAGGGAGAGGACATAGAGGAAAAATCTCCTCGTGTCATCGCACCCCTTCAGAGCCAATATTTTTTTAAATCCAAAGAAAACCCCCCCAAAAAATGCAGAATTTCTCAAACGATCCGGATTACTAACTAGCCGGATTAGCAGGGGTTTACTATACCTATGTGATTTTGCAACATATGTTACAATATACGTTTTTTTTCTTGTTTTAGGTCGAAATGAATTAATAGCACGTTACATAAAATTACGCACAGGAAAAACACGAACAAGAAAACAAGTCAGTTCACATATACAAGTTTTGGCTAGGCGAAAATTACGTGAAATCCAAGCAAAACTGAAGGTAGTAAGTATTTAATCAATTCCTACAAAAAAAAAAAAACAAATTTAGGGATCTCTTCTATCTTCTATTATCTCACTTCATTCTCTACAATATGCATAAAGGATCAAAAGAAACGAATTAGGTGAATTTGAAATTAGTTTTATTCTATTATAATAATAAAATTGAATAATAATTTAATCTTTTATTGCTATTGAAATTTCATCGATCTTTTTCTATTTATAAATAATAATTAGTTTATGAAGTGTAGTAAGTCTTTACATATAACATAGATGCATATAGTCATTTATAAAATCGACAACAACTGGAGCGTGCAACAAAACTTTTCCTGCGGCACTAATAATTATTACGGAGACTACTTGTAAACATTCATTATCAAACATTATTAGATGTAACAGTGAATTATTACTTTGATTTGTGAATAGAGTATATTGTTTGCCTTTTTTTTTAATCTTCACTTATAACTCTATATCGCTTTGCTTCCAACAATTGTTTGAAATAATTACAAAAATTACAAATAAAAATATAATGTAGAAAGAAGAGCATCTGTTGTTGTATTATACATAAAAAAAAGAGTTCTACTTTGGTATATAATTTTTGGTAGTCGCCCTTCTTTGGCGGCTGTAGGTCTTATTGCCTATGTAGGACTAATATTTTTTTGATAACTTTGGGAACGTTTTTGGTGATGGTATGTGGTTTACTAGGACCATGCAGCCAAGGAGAAGGCTCTCCAAACGATGTCGAGCATGTCAAGTGCACAGATAGTGTCAGCTACTGCAATGCACAGCAAGTCAGCAGGTCTGAGTCTTGGTCTAACTCCCCCCGTCTCCTATACTGGAGCGGTAAGTTAATCCTCCAAACCGCCATGCGTTTTCTCCTTCCCCAAAAAGGGTCATTCCTTAGAGACAAAATCTCCCAAATCCTACATAAAAACAGGAAAAATTGAAACGAAAAAAAAGAGACTTGCTTTTTGCTGATAGTTGCTATAAATCGTTTTATTTGTATTTTCTTAACTAATTATAATTTCCTTCTATTAATAACCATTTTATCATCATATTTCGGCTTACTTGCTGTGTGTTGCGACGCTCTAGGCTTTTCTTTTTTATTACTTATTAATTTTATTGTCAATTTTTGTACCCTCAGAGAGCTTAAATCGTGTTTTTGTTGTTCTTTTTTTTTGAAATTTAACTAAAAGTTCAAGATTAATTGAATTTTACTTGAAATTGCAGCAGTTTTGGCAGCCTGGACTACAACCTGGAACCAGTCAAGAGTAAGTCGTCTATCTAATTTTCCAAAGGAAAACAATCAACAAATTAATCTATTTTCTTTCCAATAGTGTTAAACCTTTTGCACAATCTACTTATCCTGCGGGTAAGCCAGCAACCGCTGTCTCAGCTGGCGAAGTTGGACCATTACAAACAGCACCACCACCGGTTTGGGAAGGACGAGCAATAGCTACACACAAATTAAGACTTGTTGAATATTCGGCTTTTATGGAATCACAAAGTCGTGATGAAGCTGTAAGTATTATTTGTACTTAAATTATAAAAATATAATGGGAATTATTCTATTTGCAGTACCAGCGACATTTATTTGTTCATATAGGAGGACCAGCTCTTTCATATACAGATCCTTTATTAGAGGTAAATTATTATTTAAAATAGCAAATATATAATAAAAACGAATTGAAAATTGTTAATTTGAAGGCTGTCGATGTTCGACAAATCTATGACAAATTCCCTGAGAAGAAGGGTGGTCTAAAGGAACTCTACGATAAAGGTCCACAAAATGCCTTTTTCCTAGTGAAATTTTGGGCTGATCTAAATTCAAATATACAAGATGAAGCTGGTGCTTTTTATGGAGTTACTAGCTCGTAAGTAATTTTATTGGAAAATATAAAAATATGTATAATAAACACTTAAAAAAAAACTTAATAAATATTGAAAAAATAGCCCATAAAAAAATTAACAATGTACAATAAAAAAAATATTTAGAAACACAAAATAATAGGGAATTAAAAAAAAAATTTCAAAATAAAAAACGAATTTTAAGAATTTTTTGTTAAAATAATTGTTGTTGTTTTGTTTATTTTTAGATATGAAAGTAATGAAAATATGACCATAACATGTTCAACAAAAGTTTGTTCGTTTGGTAAACAAGTTGTGGAAAAAGTAGAAACAGAATATGCCCGTTATGAGAATGGACGATTTGTTTATAGAATCCATCGAAGTCCGATGTGTGAATATATGATAAACTTCATACATAAATTAAAACATTTACCCGAAAAATATATGATGAATAGTGTTTTGGAGAATTTCACTATTCTACAGGTAAATCCTAATTAAAAAATTTACTGCCTGTATTTCGTTTGCTAAACAATTTAAACGGTATTCTGCACGCCAGTCTGCGGCAAGTCTTCGTGGAGAGTCTCCTCCGCATCCATTTACAATTGCAACAGTTTGTCCAAATATTTTGTTTAAATATGTTTAAATTTGTGGACAAGTCGAGGAGTACCACGTGCTGAATACCAAAGTCCACATGGACAGATAAGCAGGCAGGGATCAATGACGATGACTTTGGTTTGAATCCCACCGATAGAGTGTTATAGTTCTAGTGATAGATTATACTTTTTGAAAAGTCACTTTAACTTACGTGTAGTGTAATTTCAAAATCAAACCTTCATTAATCTACTGCTTTGAAATAGCAGACTACATAAGGGAATTATCAGTTTTTGGTAAAACCAGTGTTGAAACTTCTAAATTTACTTTCAAAATTGCAAAGTAAACTGTGCTTTTTCATTTTTTTTCCTTTACTTTTGAATTACCTTACGTATTTGCTTGTACTATTGAAGGATTCTAAAAAAATCCCTTTATCCTTTGTAAGTACAAATAAGTTATGTAGCTCACTGTTACGCCACTGGCTGTAGCGAAAAATTCTCTCAAATGAAAGGCTAATTAAAAGCAGTCGATTAGTGCAAATTTGATTTTGATTTTACTATAGTTCTTCAAATAGTGTAAAGTGTCAGCCACACGCTTCAACTTACTGAGTAAACTGGGTTTTCTGTTCGCCAGTACTCCGAGTGTATACATATGCACCATTACTCCAACCCCATCAGGAAGTTGGAACGTGTGGATGCCACTTTAGTACGTTTTCACATACACCAGTTTCATGCCGGCGCTCTTGATCACTTTGATTTTCTCACGGCTGATTTCTCCAACGCGAATCAAACGTTTGATACGGTATGAAATGCCAAAAATCTTACCGAACCATTCTACCAACGTCCCTCAACTGAATTGACGCCATAATACTGCCGGAAAATTTGGCGCGATCTGAAGTGATACCAATGTTTGATCTGTTGGAGAAATCGGCTGTCAGTGACTAAAGCAACATTCTACAAACCCCTAGCTGAAAAGGTTTATAAGGAAACATTGCCTCCGATCACTAGCACCGATTCAGAGTACGTGTGAAAGTCTCCATTTGATTACATTGAATCCGGCGCCGGTGCCGGTGCCGGTGCCGATGTGTGAAAACGTACTAATTCTTCACTAGAACTTTAACATTCTGTATCCCCTTTGAGAGACTAAATAAGGGCTATATTGTCTATATACATTTAACATTTAAATCAAATGTATTTTCAAAAATTTAATTAAAACTAAATTCCTTTAAACAGGTTGTGAGTAATCGTGACACACAAGAGACTCTCTTATGTACAGCATACGTATTTGAAGTATCAACATCCGAACACGGGGCTCAGCATCATATCTATCGGCTCGTGAAAGACTAGCGGAATAAATGGGTTAATTCCCTTCACTTCAGTGCCTACACCCTCACAATATTAGTATTATTATCAGTTACATACGTTTAGTAAGTAGCTAGGTATAAAAATTATATTATTAAAATAATAATAATAATGATAATGATGATGATGATAATGATAATAATAATGATAGAGCGAAATTGCCATTTGATATATCAAATCTTTAAAGAAAAAAACAATACACAAAAGAGAAATTTTTTTAATGAAAAATCTTAAAGTTAAGTCGCCTTTTTTGCGTTCTGTCTTTATGAATTTTTCTTTTTCTTTTTTATTTTTTGTGAGTTTCTGCTTTTATATTACACAGTATAAAATACTGCAGAGGTTTATATTAATATATATACAATATTATATTTTTTTGTTTTTATATTAAATAAGTCTATATTTCTCTCATTCGTACTTTAGTTAGATTTTAAAATATTTTTTTGCTTTAATTTTAAGTAATACTTAGGTCTTTGATGAGCTTTCTTCTTCTTCTTCAGTTTTTTTTTTGTTTGTTTGTTTTAAGATACACAGATTAAACTTAAGCAACATAGCAGCAGCTATAATGAAAGTTTTTATAAAATTTGGGCATTTCTGGGACATTTTTACAAATT
>JAZBHA010000037.1:33023-47325 GCA_037464855.1 Iselma pallidipennis
TCATACTCTTGTAAGTAAGAGAGTATGCAGTATTTTTAAGAAATTTTTTGCCAATTAATTTAGAAGAATTATACAGAATCTCTATAAAAATAAATTTGAAAAAAATTACAAAAATTGAGTAACTTTATAGAGATTTTGTAAATTTATTTTTGTGTTCATTCGGCAGCCAATGATTCGCCAATTTTCGTAGACAATAGGAGAACAATGTATGACTTTTTTTTTCAAAAAAAGAATCATAATTATGGTAAGATCCCTGTCACACGAACAGAATACAATTCAATTTAGCGACAAGGTCAATACAAATTGAAATATTGGTGAACTCTATCCTGTCACACGGGCATTTCATAATTACAATTAACGCACGCGCAAGGCGTAGATTGTCATGTGTATACTCCATCCGTAAATTTAGTGTTTTGGCTTTTGAGCAGTAAATTTTAGCATATCAACTACACAAAGAATAATGAATCCACAGCAAATACTCATAAAGCAATAAATCAAGTAAGGGGACCAAAATGTTGCCGTTTGTACAGGATACTGGTAAATACTTTTCTACCTGCTAAATAAAAACGGTAACATTCTGGTGGTCCCTTTACTTGATTTATTGCTTTATGAGTATTTGCTGTGGATCCATTATTCTTTGTGTAGCTGATATTTTAAAATTTACTGCTCAAAAGCCAAAACACTAAATTTACGGATGGAGTATATGTTGTGTGTGTTTCTTGAACAAACAGCTGATGGCAGCCATGCTTTTAGATGCCGCGTATGCGTAGTTGTCACAATTTAGCTAAATTAGAGTTCTGAACAGCCAATTTACTAAATAAATTTCGCCGCTCATTCAATTGAATATTGTGTGCTGTCACACGGCAAATTGAGAACCAAGGTAATTGCGAACTTGGTTAAATTGAATTGTATTCTGCTCGTGTGACAGGGATCTAAAACTTTGCACTGTGCAATTATTTAAAACAAAAAAACAAAAAATATTATAAAGGTGAATTCAAACGATATTAATTTTAATAATAATTATTATTATTTACAAAGTGGCAATGTTTTTTGATCTCTGATTTAGATTTTTTTTGTTTCGTGTGTGCGTGGTTATACGGTAGCTATTATTATTATTTTTATTTTTTGTTTTTAATTATAAATTTTGAATTTACTACTCACATTTATCGATTGAAAAGAAGAATAAAAAGAAATTGAAAAACTTTTTATAAAGAATTATAAATAATATACAAACACACACACTGGCACCAATATTTATCTTCTATGAAGACGATTTCTTTTCTTTTAATTGTAATTTTTCAAATTACCAATTTTGTTAATTATAATTAGCTAAATTAAAATAAATAAATTGAATCAAATACTAGGGAATACTATGAATATGAACAATAATTAATTGTAAAAAAAAGAAAAAGATATCTTTTGTATTTGTATAATTACTTTGAAAAAAAGGAAAAGAAATCCATTTGAAAAAGTGTCAGTGTAAAGAATATTATATAAAAAAATAAAAAAAATTGTATATACATATTATATTTCTAAAGAAATGGCGGCTATAAATATTTTTATTGTCTCTTAATAAGGTTCTTTAAAAAAAAAGAAAAAAGTGTGCTATATATAAATATATATTTAAAAATGAGATTTTTTTAAAATCCATATCTGGAAATGCCATATCAAGCTGGAATTTAACTGAATCTTATACTTTGCTCTGTATGTGTACAGTATTTTAAATCATGTTTATAATTTGTATGGAAATTATAATAATTGATACAAATATTTGTTGTTTACTTTATTAAATCCTTAAATATTCATATAGGAGGCCAACTAGGAGGCAGCCACCTAAGCTGCATATCTCAGAGAAACGTAGTACTGACCATTAATGGGCACTGTATTTTTATACTCCCATTTGCATTTGAAAGACTTAAATTATTTATTCTTAAAATATAAAATAAGTTGAGGCTAACATTATCTTTTCGAGGACACAAATAGTTATTCTTGTCTAGAAGGCAAGTTAGTCTGGCACTGTTATATTGGTGGAACGAAAAATTGGTGAGTAAAATTTTTTTATAGCGAAATTTTTATTGTGTGGGTGCAGGTGTCAATTTAAAATAACTATAACGGCTCATAAATATTGAATAATTTCAATCCTGAGCCGGACTGGTCGGGGTTTGGGGAGATTTCCCTTGGAGCCAATGAGCCTTTGAGAGCCAAACAGCCTTTGGGAACCAAAGATAATCTTTTAAGGTAGTTTTTTTTTGTTGCCAGCTAGAGTGATGTCTTTTTCCTTATCTTATTATAATCTTCTTCCCCAGGGGTCAAAATAAGCCAATCGAAAACATACAAAGATAACAAGGGAGAGTAATAATTGCGGTAAAAAACCCAATTATACGGATTGGACGGTAATATACGTATAGTATAGTCTGGATAATCGAAGGTGGGAATGTGTGTACATGTTTTTGTATTATTATTAACATAAATATGTAACATCAGTATTTACATTGCAAATTTAAATGCGAATAGATTTTCGTTGACACATCCTGTGTATGTAACCACGGATGTAACGTTTACTGTATATGATTCGGATAATCGAAAACACGAATACCCGGT
Organism: Iselma pallidipennis; assembly: GCA_037464855.1. Classification (NCBI taxonomy): domain Eukaryota; kingdom Metazoa; phylum Arthropoda; class Insecta; order Coleoptera; family Meloidae; genus Iselma; species Iselma pallidipennis. The sequence goes on from JAZBHA010000037.1 coordinate 35,625, forward strand.
CCGGATAATAGAGTTTTTACTATAAAAAATTTCCTGAAAATTGATGCTACGAAAACTTTCTCTCATGTAGAACCATGGCCTTAGCTACTTGAGCTAGCCTCGAAAGAATCCTGAATTACTTTTAACAAGAAGTTTTCTCTATCATTTGTAGATAGATAGCATCGGTTCTTAACCACATATAGAGTGCGGACCCATGGAGGCTGCGATATTCTCACAAAGGGTTTGCGAAGATTTGGGCTTTTTAATATTTGATGCACTTTAAGGTTTTGAATCTTGAATTAAGCGACAGCATATGATATTTAAAGGCTAAACTTCTAAGTGCTACCACTGCAAGTTTTAGTTACAGCTTTGTATAAAGCTTCAAAGGTCAGTTTTTTACTGTAGAAATGATAAAATGTTTTTAAACGCGTCCCTGCTATGGAAAAAATAAATATGACGCAGAGGCCAAAGTAGCCGAAAGTGTGTGGCATCTTGACCATGTTGAGTCCAAATTTTAGCTTCAGCTAACAGGAAAAAAGAAGATTTTCAGGAGTCATCGTCCACGGGTACTATTGACAGTTAAACATTATTTTGCCAGCAAGTCCTGGTCAAGGTTTAGTGAACGCTCTTCTCCACAGTTGAACAACTCAGCCACTAGTAGATAAGCATATATTTAATTTAACTGTCGCTCTTGGAGCTTTATGGGTGGAGCAGAACTGGTTGATATAGGCTACAGATTGATAACTGCGTACATACCAAAGTCCTCGTAGACGGTCAACGGAGCGAAGATATCAACGATGACTACCATGACTTTGGTCTGAATCCCACAGGTTTCCTTGTTCCTTTCCATCCAAAAGAAGAAAGTTAAATGCCTTCGTAAGCAGGGGGGTAACCAGAATAGTTTTGCAGGAGTGCGCTTGAAACTTGCGTGTTGTACTTGGAAGTAAGGAGTAGCTCAAAAGTACTGTCAATGATACAGTATCCACAGATCATGGAGAAACCCTCTGTCTCTGGCTCTGATTGTAACTGCTTAACTAATGTAAGGGTTCGATACACGGAGAGATTTTCCTCTCCCAATTTCCCCCTCTGATGCTAAGAAAATAAGAAAATGGACAAACGATAGTTGTATCTTTACATCTACCACTTTCTTGGCAGTGGGAGGCGAGAGAAAAATGGGAAAGGCAAAACTCTTCGTGTATGGGCACCTTTAAAGCGCTCTCGAATCTCGACACTTTGAGCTACAATTAAATGATATAAACAGCTGTTTTTGACAGTTGTTTTTGTTTTGAGATGTGACAGTTCTATCAAAATGGCTGCTGCTAGTAGTGAAGGTTCGCCAACAACTCCAATAAATGATAATAAACATGTTTCAAGATCACCATCAGTTTCATCAATTAAAGAATTCGAATGGGGTGGTTTATTAGTTTCAAGACCTTCAACGAAAAAACTCCTAAAAAGTAGAGGTAAACTATAATTATTCTTCTATATATTCTAACCTAACAAATAACATAAATACAATATGTTATTAATGTTTTAAAACATTATTATTAATATTTTCTCATTAATTTATTGTTAACATATGTTTCTGTTTTCTATTGTCAATTTAATTTCGTTGTATATATTTGGAATTTCTGGAAAATGTCACTAGATGGCACTATTATGTATGGTATTGATTTTCCTTTCCCCTAGTAGAAAAGCTCATCCCTGTCTAAGAAATCAATAATTCTACAGTTTACATGTTGATCTGTTTTGTTGTATAATATTAGTAATGTACGAGAAAATTCTAAATATTATTTAAATTACAAGTGGCAAAATTAATCAAGAAAATTCTCCAAATTATCTTGATCGTCTCCTTTTTCTAATTATCTGTATTCACCGAATGATTTGGAAAAGTGTTTCTTGTTGGATTAATGTAAAATTTATATTGCACTCATGAAAGTCCAAGAGATAACAGATAGTGGCAATAACGCCATGGAACAAGAAATGGCTGGGGCACAAGATACAATATATTTGTGTAATTTTCGTGTATCTGTTGATGGGGAATGGTTGTGTCTGAAAGAGTTACATGATGTTGAATTTAATATGCAAGATTCTATAATACAACCTGTATCACCACCATCACCGGATGTTCCCGTACAACCGTTTGGTAGTAGTTGTTTTCTTTTTGCGTTTAAAATTATCGATTAATTTTAATGAAAATATCAAATTTTGACATTTTCATTGTTCTTCTATGCCATCACTCTATAATATCAATTAATTGTGGTATGCTTTCAAAAAAATTGTTGTTTTGTTATTGTATTAATAGAAGGATTTATTTACAATAATAATGGAGAAAAGTTCAATTCTTTATTAACTACAATTTGATAATTGAATTTATTTTATTTATTTGATTACAGGTCGAGATCCTGTAGTAATAGAACGAAGTAATCTAGTCAACATTAGCAAGTTAGTTGTTAAAGAATTGATTGAACAATCACTTAGGTATGGACGAATGCTGGATTCCGATCATATGCCCCTACAGCACTTCTTCATAGTTTTAGAGCACGTTTTACGTCACGGTCTTCGTCCTAAAAAGGTACTAAACTCCCCACTATAGATCGTGCAGATGTAGACTATCACAGATTCGCGTATATACAGTCGAACTTCTATGCCTTCAACATTTGCCATAAAAAGTTCTAGTTACAGAAACTAGCATGTATATATGTGATAGGGCCCATGAAAATGACACCTACAACCACTTCGGAAGTGTTACTTGGGCTGTCACCTGTACACATTCTTGTGGTAACCCTGACTCAGGCGACCGCCGCCCTGCATCACTCAGGGCAGTCTAAAAAAGGTGGAGAGATAAGGGGTGATTGAAGGATACTGGCCAAGGGGGCTGCAAAATACTCTCACCCTACCTGGCAGGCAACTACCTACATCTCTACCGGAACAACACTTTGCAACAGTGATCGCTCCAAGAGGACATTGGGAAAAAGCAGGGGACACATACAAGAAATATGATATTGAATGATCAGAATGTTTTGTGTCCCAGGATGAAACAGAAATTTGCTCTTGGCGTCCATACTACTTATCTGTTGGAGATTGGCAGAAAATCCTATAGAGATAGACGAATCTTGACATACACGGATTGGCAAGCGGTATTGCGAGGCTTATCCTTCCAGGTCTTCACATTAAAATTGGTACAAAACTGTCATGAAATACTGGGGGAACTTGAAACTCACAACAGGGATACTCCAATGTGAGTTTCAGGACACTTTGGAGTGGCCGGAAACAAGATTGCTGACGAACTAGCAAGAAAGGTACCGAGGTAACTGAGACACCACTGTTTTGGGCTGCCGTTTATCGAACCTCAGGAAGTACAAAGCCCATCAGTTGAAGACATCCTTATCAAGCGCTAAGGGGTCTAAGAAACTCTGATAACACGTGGCTTACGATCGATTATCAGAGTTTAAGTACCATTGATTCGTGTTACAAAAATTTAAACTACCTATAGAAGTTCGATTGTATATACTTGTATACACATATGTATATATTTAAATTGAATCAACTTCCGTGACCCATATTTTATACGTTTCCAGGGCTTATTAGGTCCAAAAAAAGAACTATGGGATATACTTCAAATGGTTGAAAAGTATGCACCTGAAGCTCAAGATATTACAGCAAGTGTACGTGATTTACCAACTGTTAGGTTTGTTTATTAATTTTAGGAAAATCAAAACAAAAAATAACACTTCGTAATTCTTTAAACTTATTCAGGACACATATGGGTCGAGCCCGTGCTTGGTTACGTATAGCATTGATGCAGAAAAAATTAGCTGATTATTTAAAAGTATTAATTGATCATAAAGATGAAGCTTTAGTTGAATATTTTGAACCTGATGCTTTAATGCTTAGTGATGAGGCTATTATTATTATTGGATTATTGGTTGGCTTAAATGTTATTGACTGCAATCTGTGTGTTAAGGTATAATAATGTTTTTTTTAAATATGTGCAATATGTTTCACAGTTCAAATGTTCTTTACACCTCGCAATATTATTGTCAATATTCAGTCGTGCTACGTTCAATATCTCAAACGTGTTTAGACTAAACGTAGTACGATGTCATATTGACAATAATATTGCACTTTGGGGGGACGTTCGTGCTTCTGTAACTTCTAAGACGATTTGTAGTGTAGTTGAAAGAATTGTATCAGTTTCTTATGCAACAAAGTCCACAGAGTCATTATCATTGATAAAAAGTCTATTCGTTTCTTTACACTTTTCGCACTTCGTACACCTATCGGGGTAGCTCAGTGGTCGCTAATGTAAGCCATATGGCCATTGATAGGACTATGTACTTTTAAGCTTCACACCAGTGCGGTTTTCCATTGCCGGTGTGGGGATTCGCAGCTTTGAGATCTGGAACCCATTTACTGCCACGGATTCTAAATCTCAAGGTTGCAAATTTCTGTACCGGCAGTGAAAAATCGCATTGGTATGAGGAAGGCTTAAATTCTATGTTGGTGGTTGTCAAATACGTCACATTCTAGATCAGTGGTTCTCAACCATTATTAGGCGGCGGCACCCTAAGACGATATACATATGACCCTCTCTAAAGGTCCATTATAGTGCTTGTAGAATTTTTGTGCTTATTGATTTATATTAAAAGTCAAATTACTTTATGGTAGGACCCAACAAAAGACTTTGACTATTGCAATAGACAATTTGAATTTACTTGGGTCTCTCTTTTTTAAAAACTTCCCGCTTTTGGGAACGTATTTTCTGAGCAATTTGAATTAACTATTAGAATTTCAATTACTAATTGTAAGTTGTTGGATGATTGGGAGTCGTCTGTATATTTATTTGTTTATTTATTTTTTAATTTACAAAGTTAAATATTGAGATATAATTGAGTAAATAGTATAATAATTTCCTTATGTAAGCAAAAGATAATCATAATATTTTTGTCTATCTTGTTTCTGTGACTTATCTTTTCATGATAGACATTTCTCGTTATTAACTTATTCAGAATTTTCGCCTTTTTTTAAAAGTATCTAATAGTGTACCAGTAATTGAAAGTAAAAGAAATACTCCAAGAATGCATAAAATATTAGGTAATACCCAAAATTATTATCATATTTTAGGAGTAACAGTGTAGTCTGTGTAACTTTCCCGTATTTCAGTAGCTTAATGTTTTTATCATTTGAACAAAATTTCTCCAGTATTTTGTTGTTTTTCAGCAAGATTCTCTATTTGTGTCTTATCGCGTCCTATAATATTTTCTAGTTTTATCTTATTGTTAGTTTTAAACTGCACCTGATGATGATAACGTTTTATTTCTATTGTTATAATTATCATTTTTCGTAACCATTCATGATTCATAACAATTCATTTATTGATTTCCTAGTATCATTTACAATCAGTAAAATTATAATAATAGTAATAAATAAACAAAATTTTTTAGGAAGAAGATCTAGATTGTCCTCAAGGTGTGATTGATTTCTCATTATATTTACGTTCATCAAATCCTGTATCGAGTGATTCAAGTAATGATGAACAAGGTGATAATATGACCACAGTTTTAGACCAGAAAAATTACATTGAAGAATTAAATCGACATTTGAAGTAAAATATTTTCAAAACTTATATCTTTTTTTCTAATTGTAAACTTTTATTTTATTTTATTTTTTTAGTGCAACGGTAACAAACTTGCAAACTAAAGTTGAATCATTAACAACAATGAATGCATTAATGAAAGAAGATTTAGCAATTGCAAAAAATACTCTATTAACATTATATGAAGAGAATCGTCAATTAAAACAAGAATTAGGACGTGATGTTAGTGGTTATTCGATGAGTGCAAGTGGTGTACAAATTACAAATATAACAGAAATGGATAATGGTAAAATGATAACAAATGGTGATGTTGATGAATTAAAACAACGATTAGATGAGGAGAGACGATTAAGACAGGAAGCTGATAAAGAATTGGAATTACAAGTAAACAATTTCTATCAATATATGTACTTATCTTATCTAAATAACAACAAAATTATAGGTTTGTCTTAAAGCAGAAATGGAAGTAGCTATGAAATTATTAGAGAAAGATATTCACGAGAAACAGGATACGATTGTTTCGTTGAGGCGACAATTGGATGATATTAAATTAATTAATTTGGAGATGTATAGGAAATTACAGGTATGATTTTTTTTAATTATTATTATTTCATTATTTAGAGAACAATTTGTTTTGTGGCACCAAAAATTCGAGTGGATTTCAGATTGATTTATTGTGTTTCTTGTAAATTAAGGTTTTTGGTAATAATGTCTTGATAAATATTTGTTTTTTCTCTGTTGAAATGATTATAGGAATGTGAAATGGAATTAACACAAAAAGGTGAAGTTGTTAGCCGTCTGCAAGCGAAAGCTGGTCAGATTGGCAAAATATTGAATAATCTAGAAAAATATAATCATTTATTAAAAGATGATAAAAAACCAATGATCAATGAACGAAGAATTGATCGACGATCAACAACAATAAATAGAGAAACACAAAAACAAAATAAAATTGAAAATGATAAGGGTGATAATCATAGAATCGATGATAGTAAAGATACAACAAAAGTAACAATCAAAGAGATTAATAAAGATGATATAGTAGCGACTGATAAAGTGATCAATAAAGATGAAACGGTGATAACAACAGATAAAGTAATCAGTCGAGAACCGACACAATCAGATTCTACAGAATCATTTGTTAATCTTGAATTGGAGATTAAACAAGATGAAGCGCTAGCAGAGAGTGTTATTATTGAACCAACTGTTTAAAAATCGTTTTTCTATCAATATTTTGTTAAATATTTGAAATTTGTTTATTGATAAGATTTAAATACTTGTTTAAATTTGTATTTGGTTTAGAGATAATAGGATTTATCTAAAAAACAACAAGATGAAACTGAAAGACTGAGAATTGTGTAAATTGTGTGGCTTATTTCAGGAATGTGAGGCGTCTTTGAAACATAAAACGGAACTTGTTACCAAATTAGAGGCTAAAGCACAGTCAATGACAGATACAATGCAAACACTTGAGATTAAGTAGGTATTTCTTTAAATTTTTTCCTATTTAACAAACAGCTTTTTCTATTAATTTGTATTAACAACTAATTTCTACAATGTAGTTAATACTAACTAATTGTAATCATAATAATCATAATCATAATTAATTTAAACATTCTACAATGATGATTGGTTTTAAAAGTTATTATTTTTTAAATACAAATATATATTGTAAAATGTTTAGATTGTAGATTTTAAGATACTTATATTGGAAATGTTGGCAAACCTTCACTACAGCAGCTATTAGTAGAAAATATTTATCGATAGCCACATGTTATCGTAGCCAAGAAATTCCAAAAAAAAAAAAATGGAAAATAAAAAAAAATATGTGAATGTTATATTCTTATATTTATTAAATGTTATTCTTGTAACGTTACCAAACAAACAAACAGAAACAATATCAATGTTCCATTCTAGTGCAATTCTAATTGAATTCTTATGAAAAACCTTTTCGCTTATTATGTAAAACAAATAAAAAAATGTACAACAAAACAAAAGTATTTTCTTTAAAATTTTGTGATCCCCCTTGAATTTTTTAATCCTTTCTCATGTTTTATTTTCTCTAATTAATGATTTAGTAGCAGGTTTGCCATTTATTTCCTTTATTTTTATTTTTTTTTCGTTTTATTATTATTTTGTTATTTTTTATTGAAAATTACAGATACCGTGAAAGTGAATCAAATCGGGCTGCTGCTGAATTATTGAATCGTGAACTTGATGTTCAAGCTACCCAACATGAAGAACAAGCTAATACAGTTGAGGGTGATTTAAAAGTTGAACGTGAATGGAGGATATCGCTTCAGGAGGCCCTACAACAGGAACGTGAACGTATTTCGAAATTACAAAGTGAAATGAGCCAATTACGAATAATTGCCAAAGTAACTATACATACATATATACAGTGTGATCTACAAAATTTGTTAGGACCAAAGTGTGTCCTTGCATGCTTAATGGTTCAGCTACTTATGCCATCTGTTCGGATTTTAGAGTATTTTAATTCGTCAAATTGATGTCTTTATATTTAACTTATATATTAACTTAGGCCCCTTTCAGACCAAGGGAGTCTGAATCGATCAAAATCAATCTGAATCTGACTGGTGAAGATTTGCACCAGTTAGCACACACAAGAATCAATCGATTTGTCAACGTATTTGTTTGCCTTAATCCGAATCAATCGAATCCATTCGAATTATGACTCAAGTAGGCGATAATTTCATAAATCTGATTCATGAATCCGTAGCAAAATAACACACTGAAAGAAAAACTAATACTTTTAGTAAAAGACAATAGTTCATAAAGAAGCAATTGATTGATTCAACTGGCGTGACATGAACCTTTGTGCTTCTAATTCGGAATATTTCAGATTGATTCTGATAGATTCAGATTGCGGTGCGTGGGGCGAGGCTCATGAATCAATATGAAAGTAACACATTGAAGAGCTAATACTGCTAGTAAAAGACAACAGTATATTATAAGATGTTAGTAATAAAAAGAAATAGTTGATCGATTCAGCTGGCATGAAAAATGTGTGCTAACATGAATCTTTGTCACTCAGATTCGGAATACAGTGGTCGCCGCGTATCATAATCACGGATAATGTTATCAATCGGCCATTTTTTATCAAAAAGTGCAGGTCCCAAAGTGATTATAATAAGCGGCGACCACTGTATTTCTGATTGATTCAGATTCGCTTGGTGTGAAAGCGGCCTTAGATTCTCAGTACAAGCTTTGGGTTAACAACGGCAATCCAAAGTTTATAGCCAATTCCATAAATTAACTTTAGTCACTTTATTTTGTAAAGTCACATTCTAAGTCCATAGCTCTGCCTGACTGTTTGTACATACCTGTTTATCTAATAACGTGTTTAATCTGATCTGGACTATGTACTTTTAACATGTAACGCACTTAGGATGTGAATTTACAAGTTGAAGTGACTTTAAAGTTGATTATGAAACTGGCCCATAATAACAAACGATAAAGTGTAGACATACGTTCCTTATGTCAATCGTCACTTGACTATAAATTTTGTAGATCACACTGTATTTTTTTTAGCGTTTGCATTATAACAACAAATAAATATTAATAATAATTCTAGAAATATGCTACACTACAAGAGGATTATTACAATTTAAAGGAGCAGTGTTTAGAACAGGAACAGACACTTGAAGAACTAGGCAGTCAATTAAGTACATCGAAATTACAAATATCCGAAATGAAAGAAGAATTTAATCGTAATCGTATGGATGGTACATGGGCAAATGATAAAACAGCATCAAATTGTAAAGCATGCAGTAAAGAATTCAATTTAACTAGACGTAAACATCATTGTCGGAATTGTGGAGAGATTTTCTGTAATTCATGTTCAGATAATTCCATGTCATTACCATCTTCAGCAAAACCAGTCCGTGTTTGTGATGATTGTCATGCTTTATTGGTGGGAAAATATTCTGTGATGTAATTGGATTTTATTTTTTCAAAGATTTTAAAGAAGTTTTTAATAGGAAAAAATGTATATTTTTTAATTGAAATTGTACAAAATATTTTACTATTATTTAATATTATATAACAATACAGATCTTAATACAATTCAAGAACCAGTTGTCATTAACAATAATAATCCTGATGATATTAGAAGTGTTCCTATATAATTATAAACAGGATGGAACGATTTGTGTATGGATTATGGCCTCCGCACACCACGTCGGAAACGTCCGTCACGTCGAAAATTAAAAGCAATTCATCTCAATTCGAGACCCTCATAAGAACGTGGACGTGACGGACGTTTCCGACATAGTGTGCGGATGTCATTAGATTACTCTACAGATGGAAAACGACAATGCTCGAGACTTGTACATTGACCATCTAATGGTTGTAAGACAAACTATGTATAGAATAGCGGGAAATTTGAACATTTAAAATATCCCTTTATAATTGTGTAGGGAAGAAAAAACTCAAGTAATGAATACAATACAATCTATTAAAATATGAAAAAGGTACAAACAGTAATAATTAATGAACACAATGTGTTAAATACGTATAAATATTTAATTTGTAATATAAACTATTTCTGAAATGTTCTCTCTTGTATACAGGAATATTCACCCAATGGTCTGGTCAGGAAAGCACAAGAGCAAAAGAAATGCCAATTGCTCATACATGAATTGGAGCGAGATAACAAGTTCCACGCGAGGGACACCCATGACACCGTTTTGTTTATCTAAAAGCACAAGATTTTTTGTAATAAAATGATTTTTCAGTATTATGTGGTTAGCGTACTCAGTTGGTTCTGCTGTTTGCATTAATGCAGCAAATGCATTAACACCGGCATCTAATTGCATATCGGTTAATAGTTTCTGTAGTGTCGGCTTACTTGGTAGTGCAAATATATTTGACAAAAAACTGTATATATTCGAGCTTTGTTGATATAAACATAAAGCCATCATCTTTTCTTCCTCGGAAAATCGACGTTGTCGAACACTCTTGTTTGCTTCCCTTAACTGACAGTTAATAAACAGAGCAGCAAATTTATTTTTTATTGATGAAATACGACGTTGTTCATTTTTTGTTTCTGCTGCTAATTTTTCAGCAATCTGTAATCTGTTTTTAAGACGTTCTTTTGCATATGAAGTTCGTTTCAATTGTCGTTTCAGTTTGTTTATAATTGTATATAATTTCTGTTCTCGACATGTAAGATTCTTTGTTCTATTTATTCCCATATTTCGTAATACATTTTTTATACAATCTTGCGATAAGTCTACAAAAGGACAATTTTGGACATAATTTAGTATAATGGTAAAGTATAAAAGACATAAACTGTAGACCTGTAGGACTTGAAGTGCTGCAATGGTCCTGATCTCCATAAACTTGTGTCGTACAGTTATCATCCTCCTCTTCCTTAATATGCAATATGATGACTTCCTCGTTTTCTGGTTCATCTTTGACCTCTATCGGGTGTAACAAGGCTGAAAGAGAGCCATATTAAATACTGGATTCCATAAGAAAAACACATGAAATTATATACGTGGTAAATATAATCTAGGTAATGCATTCAAATGTAATCTATTGGATCCTTCGGAATAATCTTTTTGTTCAAAGTGGTGACGACACACTCTTTTTCTTGCATATACCATCGCTGGATCCATAGTTTCTAGGTCTTTATTTCCAATAGTGGTAATCCAAGCATGATATCTTTGTAAGTCTTTTTTAGGATTTGGAAATCTGTGTCGGATTGACAGTCTATCTTCACAGAGAGGCACAGAACATCTGATATACATATTTTCTTTTTCTGAGACCAGTCCTAAAAAATATAACATTTGAATATAAACAGAGTGATAATAATTTGAAATTCCCGCAAATCCAATCCAGGCAACCAAACATACACATCCGTACGCAACCGAATCTGTTTCAAGGAGCGTTCAGCATTTTTTATTTATAACAATATAAACAATAATAATTTGGAAAATATATATGTAAATCGGTTGAGTAGGGATTGCTGGCGGACTGTCGAAAGACAACGGCTTATGTATTAAATACAACAATTAGATAAGATTTTTTGGTTCTTGCACCAATGCTACAACCAACACCTGATAATGGCTTGTATAGTGCGTTTCGAGATATTTGGAA
>JAZBHA010000037.1:51564-190181 GCA_037464855.1 Iselma pallidipennis
CTAAACAAACATTTGACGACGCTGAACATCACAAATGATCCTACTTGCAGAAAATGTTCAGAGGAAGATAGAACGTCAGGTCATATTTTATGCGAGATCCTTTCTTTAACTTAGCTGAGGCGTTGCTGATTCGGATTACCCTTTAGTGAACCTCATGAAATATAGAGATTGCTTTTCAACGACATTCTGGTCTTTGGGTTAATTCAGACTTACTGTAATCCGAACGGCTTTTGCTCCCATCCGCCCCTCCATCCGAATTAATGAGATTTTGATGTAGTTTGATGTATTTTCTAAATCATAAATTTTCAGGTTGAAATGGTAACTCATACTAAACGTAGTACTACAGTTATTGCTGTTAGAGATTCTGAATTAGCAAAATTACCCGAAGGACTTTTCAATGCGATTAAATTGAAATTTCCAATTGTCGTTACAAGACTGATTAATCTTCTAGGACACCGAATTTTAGGTGGATATATTGTTTTATAATAAATTTTTCTTTTAAATAAATCTATACTTGACATTATTATTATTTTTGTTATAGGTTCTTGGAAGAAGCCAAGCATTAGTGTACATACTCCTAGTAATTCCGCAATAGATAGTCGTCCGTCACAATTGAATTTTTCAACAGTAGCTCTAGTCGCAGCATCTGATGATGTTCCATTAACAGCTTTTACATATGAATTATACCATTGTCTCTGTGCCATAGGTAAAAGAAAATGATTTCCTTCAAAGAAATTTCAATTAATAGGGTTTTCTTTGTATGTTAAAATTAGGACCCACTTTAAGACTGACATCTGATGTTGTACGTAAAACATTAGGTCCATCAATAATGGATCCAAATAATGAATACCGTTTAAGTTCATGGTTAGCACAACAAGAAGATCAACATAAAATATCATTATATCAATGTGATTTAACAGTTAGTGCATGGACACAACGTTGTATACGTCAAGCTGATTGTATATTAATTGTTGGTTTAGGTGAAAATAATCCAACTGTTGGTAAAGTTGAAAAAGAAGTTGAACGTTTAGCTATGCGTACACAAAAAGAATTAGTTCTATTACATCGTGAAGGTGGTAAACCACATAATACAATAGCATGGATTAATATGAGATCATGGGTATCATGGCATCATCATATATTAACACCTAATAGAATGTATTCCAGAAAATCACTATATAGAATAGTAAGTTTTATATACAGCATAAACCCCGGTAATCCGTCATACCAAAAACCAGGAACTATTTGGCCTCCCTTTCAGATTATTCCTGACACCTGAAGGATTAGCGGGGTTCTACTGTAGATCATTTTTATATACATATTTTCAACTAATCAATTTATTTGTAGAGTGAATTATATCAGAAAGTCTGTCAATCGGAGCCAAATATTCATTCAGATTTTTCACGATTAGCTCGTTGGTTAACTGGCAAATGTGTTGGTTTAGTATTAGGTGGTGGTGGAGCACGAGGATCAGCTCATGTTGGTATGATTAAAGCAATACAGGTAATTGAAAAAAAAACAGTAATTAAGAAAAGAAATAGAAGTTTCTAATAAAATTATTGTAAATAATAATAGGAATCAGGAATTCCTATCGATATGGTAGGTGGTGTTAGTATTGGTGCTTTTATGGGTGCACTTTGGTGTCGTGAACGTAATATAACTACAGTTACCCAGAAAGCTAGAGAATGGTCAAAGGTATACACAAATATCAAAATTATTCTTTTAGAATCACTAACGGCCAGTTTCACCAACATGGTTTAACCATTTAATGCGATCTTAAATCTTCCAACTATTTTAAACTATGTTTGATGTCACAACTTTAAGCCACGTTGGTGAAACTGGCCGTAAGAATACGAATTAGTTCTTTCTATTTTTTTTTTTCAATTATAGAAAATGACCCAATGGTGGCGTCAACTGTTGGACTTAACATACCCAATGACTTCAATGTTTAGTGGTCGTGATTTTAATCAAACAATTAAAGGAACATTTGGTGATACACTTATTGAAGATCTATGGTTACCATATTTTACTGTAACGACTGATATAACATCATCATGTATGAGAATTCATTCACATGGTAAGTTTTGCCAAGAAGTTGATTTTTTTCCCTTCAATTCTTGTTAGATGAAAATGAAAATTTGCATTTTATTTGTTGGGTGTTATATAACTTTTTTTTTCTTCTTTGTTGGCTTAAACCATTAGTAGCATTCATTCGTTATGTATTTTTTGTATAATTATTTTGCACTTATTTTTGATTATTATTGATTTTTAAATATTGGTCACGTGTGTGTGTAAAGATGAATGTTAAATTGTGATTGGTTAACCTTTGTGTTTTGCATAAATTACACATTTTATTTATTTATTTATTTATTAATTTTTTCAATTTTGATCAAAATTATTTCATGATATTTGATGATGCAAGTGTCCAAAATATAAATGGTATGTATTTATTTTTTTTGTCTAAAATTTTGAGTACACTTGCAGTTTGCTTTCGTTTTTTTTTCTTCAAAAAAATCTTGAGGTGAAGGAGAATTTTTAACTTTTTTCTTGGGTGGTGAGAGAGGATTTGAAATAGATTTTTAAATTTTAACAAAAAAAAGTAAAAAATTTATACTGGTTAGTAAAAAAATGTTTGAATTGTCTTCTTGGGAAAAGAAGCCATGAAAGAAATGGACTTCAAAGGGCTTTTAATTTAACCATTTCATAGGCCATGGGAATATTTTTCCAATCGCAATAAGGGTTCGAGAGACGATGGAATGGAATAATTGCACGATGAAAGGGTTCAGTTATAATTGTTTGTTTTTGTATAAAATTAATATTTCTAGAAACTTGGAACGGTTTTTTATTAACGATTTTGTTTGTTTATAACTAAATCTCCTTCACCATGTAAAATAATTGTCCAATTATTGTAATCCATAAAAACCAATCTTTATTCCATTTTTTGACGCACACACACACACACATGCTGTATCCATTTGTATTACTTGAAAACAGTTTGTTTCGATGTGAATTGTTTGCTTTTTGCTTCATACTACTAACCAGTTTTTGTGTTTGAAAGTTTATGTTTTTAAAAATAGTCAATCATCTAAAAAAAAAACAGTACCCATTACTGAAGCTTAATGTTTAATATTAATTAAAACATATAAAATAATAAATGAACTAACAGGTATCTGTATAAAAAGCATGTAGTCTAGTAAACATTTTCGTAGGCTCTCTATGGCGATACGTTCGTGCATCTATGTCTTTATCTGGATATATGCCTCCACTGTGTGATCCAGTTGATGGTCATCTTCTTTTGGATGGAGGTTACACTAACAATTTACCAGGTAACAGAGATATTTTCAAAAACTTTTTTTGGGGGGGGGGGGCTTTAAGGCTTAAAATGTTGCATGCAAACCTCAGCCAACAAATTTAGGGTAAGTAAAATTTTTAACAAAATCAAAATAGATCTCTCATCCTGATTGATACAATTCAATGAGGTAACCAATCACAATATTTAATATTTGAGCGAATATGTTAGAAATCCCAGTAAAAGCAAATGAAAAAAGTCTATTTGCTTTTTTCTGTTTTTTGTTAAGCTTTATTTTTCATCATTTCTTCTCAAAACAACATCATCATTCCCTATTTTCGTCCATTATCATTTTTTTGCTCTTTGAAATCGTGATTGATTTGATAAAAAAAAACCTATATGTGTAATCATTTTGAATATTTGCAAAGTTTAATTGACAGGTCAGTTGTGGAGATATGTGAGGGCCAGTATGTCAATTGTTGGCATTTTCCCACCAATATGTGATCCTTTAGATGGCCATTTATTGGCCGATGGGTGCTATATCAACAATGTACCAGGTAAACATAATTTAAGAAAAAAACCATGAAAATCTTGTATACCTAACGACAGGTATGTAGTTGAATAAAAAAAAGGTGAAAAATCAGGATTGAGAGATAGAAATTTTGTTGGCATTGAGGCTGTACTTTATTATTGCTGTTCCTTTTATTTTTTTGTTCGTCCTTAAATATTTAAACATTTTATTGATCATTATTTTATTAGCTGATGTAATGAGAAGTCTTGGAGCTAATCACATCTTAGCAATTGATGTTGGTTCAGTTGATGATCAGGATCTTACCAATTATGGTGATGATTTGTCTGGTTGGTGGTTATTATGGAAACGTTGGAATCCATTCACGAATCCTGTTAAAGTTCCAAATCTACCGGATATACAATCACGTCTAGCTTACGTTAGTTGTGTTAGACAATTAGAAGTATGTTAAATGATTCGGTTTTCAATTTTTTTTTGCAATTCAATGATATATCAAATTTTTCGATAGGAAGTAAAAAACAGTGATTACTGTGAATATATCCGTCCACCAATCGATAAATATAAAACATTACAATTTGGTAGTTTTGATGAGATACGTGATGTTGGTTATCAACATGGTAAACAATATTTTGAAGGGCAAATGCGTGCTGGAAACTTACCAATATTTAAAGTTCAAACTGATCAAAATAAACCATCATCAGATTTTACATTATCTGATTATACATTTACAGATTTAGCACAAATGGTGTGCAAAGTTTCTAGGTAATTTTTTTTTTTTTAATTTTCAATAACTTTTGACTTATTTGCAAAAAAACTGAACTTTTTTAGACCATTTGAGGAGGAGTCATCAAGTTCTAGTTCGACCGATGATGAATACGAGGATGGTCATGATGGTTATGCATCAGAACCCACCGTAGGCTTAGCTGAGGTAAGTATTTCTTATAATTCAGAGCTGGGCAAAACACTTTTGAAATGTATTTGAATAGTAAATATTAAGTACAGTCGCGTAACTACCGTGAGGCATGGAGGCACTTGCTTTTGGGGCCATGCATGTAAAGGGCCTCATCAAAAAAATGAAAAAATGACTTATTACACACAAACATGCATAGGGGCCCATTATGAATTTGCCTTCGGGTGTTAAGTATGAAGTTGGGGCCAATTTCATAATCAACTTTAAATTGTAAAGTCATGTTGTAAGTTCGAATGTTTGTTTATTTAGAAATGTGCCTTATCTGGTCTGTCCTCTTTCACATGCACTCGACCTATAATGAATTTGAAGCCGATTCTGTGAACATAGAATGTGACTTTACAAGTTAAAGTAATTTTAAACTGGACTGGTGTTATTGGACAGTATTTAATTACTAGAAAAGTATTAAAAATATCATACTGCCCAGGTCTGTTATCATTATTATCTTTTTGCTACAAATAAGCATGAGAGTAGGACGTATCATTGAACTAACATTGTTAATTCTTCTTTAGTATACACGGCAACTAAGCTGGCATGGATTTTCTAGCACGCCTGATTCATTTAAACCTTTAATTTCTGTGGTAATTTTTAATTTACATTTTAGCTTGGTTCTGTCATTGCTGCTTTTTATGTTTTTTTTTTAATTTGATTTCCATTTTTACATTGTCACTGTATTACCAATGGTAATAAATAATATGTCCATATATTTACAGACTAGTAAAGACAAACTTCACATGAGACGAGCAGGTGGTTCTCTATCGTTATCAGAGAATGAACTTGAATCAGAAGTGGAATTTGATAGAATGAGTCAGAAATAATAATAATCCATCTAGTCGTTAGAGTACTTCGGGTAATTTTGAACAATATGCATTATTTTTTTTGTATTAATAGTGTTGGGATGATTTTGTGTATTTACTAGACTTGGTAAAATATTTGAAACCATCAACACAGATTCATTTCTTGTTTCCTAATATAAGCGATCTCTGTATATTTTTATAAAAACTGTAAGAAAAACGTAGGACAATACAAAAAAACATAGATACAAAAGAATTGATTTGTTTTATTCACAATAAATTTATATTTTTTTGAAAAAATCGAATTTAAATATAATAGATCCGCATTCGTAATTTATGTACAAAATTTTCAATACATATTAAAATTAAAACTGCTTATTTAAAATTAAAACAATCCTTGATGAATGAATAGAATGTGTTTTTAAAAACTCAAACAATTCTAAAATTAATATCAAAATAGCCTGTAAGAGTGAAATAAAAGAGTTTCTTTTCCGAAAAATGATTTGAAAATTACCTCCCCACACAAAAAAATACTATTCTCAAAACAGTAAATTGATACAATTAATTTACATAATATTCAGCATTCTATACAAAAATAGCTTCGATTTTGAACACAATATATTTGTTATATAAAGGTAATATATTAAAAAATATATTTAAAAATATGTATATCACATGATAAACAATAATAAATGTATAGAAATTATAATTAAAAACAAAATATAAATAGATTTCCCCATGATGTATTTTAAAAACATTTACATAAGCAGGTATGTATAATATAATATGCAGAGTAATTTGTGTTCTTTTTCTAAAATTCTTCAATCAATTGATCAAATTACTGATTAGAAACTTATAATTTCTATGAGATCATCTGTTTTGTTTCATTAATTTTCCCCAATACCTGCTTATATAATTGTTTCTCTAACGTATCCCCGTGTATAAACTTAGAACCGATCGTGTCTCTTTCTGTGATCTAGCTTTACTGAAAACATTCCAAAATCGTAATGTTTCATCACCAGCTCCGGTTACAATTGCCTCACCATCTGGTGATAATGCTAAATATAATACTCGATATGAATGTCCAGTTAATTTAGCTACTTGCGTTAAACTTGGATATTTCCATACTAATATTTGATTTTGTGAATAACCATGTGTTGATACTAATTCAGAACTATGTTTAGACCATGCCAAATTACATACTTGTGAACCGGTATCAACACTTTGCATTGGTTGGCCAGTTAATGTATTCCAAAAACGAATACAACGATCAGCTGTACCACCACCACTTGCTAATAGACCATGATGATGTGGTGACCATGCAATTGCTTTTACAGCTGCCAAATGATCTGTATAAGTTTGTACCGGTGATAATGATTGCATATTCCAAACATATAAACGATTATCATTGCCACCAGAAGCTAGATATTGATTGTCTGGGGACCATTTTAAACCACAAACTTCTTGACGATGCCCAACTAGTCGTCGTTCTGTTACAGATGCTGCAAAATTTTATCAATTCTATAATATTCTCTTTTATTGATAAATAATAGAAATAATTACGTGGTGTTCTTGTGTCTCTTTGTAAAATCAATCGATCCCGACTACCAGAACTTAAAACATCACCATTCCATGCTAATGCACCAACTCTAGCTGAATGCCCTTGTAATTTATTAACTTGTTTATTAACAGCAACATCCCATACAGTTACATAACCATGATGTGTACCAACAGCAACTAAATGTCCACGTTCACTCCATGCTACCGATGTAACAACATTACCATCAGCCGACAGATCACATAAACGTGTCACTTGACTTGTACATGCTGACCATAAATATACACAACTACCTAAACCAACACTCAATACATTCTGTACAGACCAATCGACTAGATTTAAATAGAAATCATCTTGTAATTCGGGTGCATCTAGAACTTTAAATGGAATTCTTGAGATCTTCCTAGTTGCTTTATGTGGTGATCTTAATAAACGCTGACTGCTCATACTTAATGGTGATAATGAATATGGACTAGACTGTAGTTTAGATGATTGTATTCGATCCTTCTGAAAAACAAAAATATAAGTACATACATATTATTATTATTATATAATAAATTAATAGAGAGTACATTGCCATTGATAAGAGAGAGGCATATAAGTTATTACACCATTAGTAAAGTGCTATTATCAGTAAAACTACAGTGACCCACTTTACCAAAGAGTAAATAAAATGGAAAACAAATCAATTTAACATACTTGTTAAACAATGGAAAAGGCCAAATAATAAAACACCATGTAGTATACGTGGTTTTTCGTCCTATTATAGATAATTTTTCAAAATATTCAGGTTAAAATTTACATAATACACGATAATTTCAAATAGATATGATTTTTCCATTTCAAATCTATTTTTATAATTTATTTCTCTAATTAAAATATTAGGGAAATTGTCCAGGAAATACCATCCTAGTATAGTATTTCCTTGTTGGAAAAAAAATACTTGTAACCGGAAAAAATGGCACGTGTCTCACATGCTTTTTTTTCTACCGTTTCTTTTGACAATAATTAGTTGCTAAGTAAAAGAGACAGACAAGAAAATTCAGACAACATCAAAAAGCTAATGAACTTGAAACAATAATACAAGCATTTTTGAATATCAACATTACATGAATAAAAATTGCAAATTTTGTGCAAAATATTGTTACGAAACTATAACACCATAACATTACCAGTATTTCCGTTTTATTTATCATGTTTCTATTGTGTCATCGATTAAAGTAAAGTAAAAAAACCAGGAGATGGAAAAGAAGGAAAAAATCTTAGAAATTTATACAATTAATCATCTAGAGATCAAATTCAATAAGAATATAAAATATTAAAAAAAAACTAACATTAGAATAAATTAAAATAACAACAAACTGTTATAAAACAGACAAATTTCAATAATTTGTATTCAGTACATTATCTTAAAAGACTATGAACGATTGATTTGTATAAATGTAAATATAGGTAAATTGCCATGAAAAGGGAAAAATTCTGAATTTTATCCTCCGAAAACATCAAAATATAGTCTTAAATTCTATTTTATCGCGAGTTGAAAAGATGCAGAAGATACAGTCTTCTAAATTTCTAAATTAGAAGCTAAAAATACGATAAGAGCTACCGGAATCACCCTATTTCAATCATTATTCTAGACTTTTTTAAGTTAATTTGTTTTTGTCAAACTATTTATTTTCTTAATAATTAAATTCTTTGCTTCTCAAGTAAGTAAGTAAGTAAGTAGTGTAGAACTCTATAGATTGATTTTGTCTCAATTATTGCAACGATGAAAGAAATGTCGCATTTGTGAAGAGACGATATTTTTTTATTTGTCTCATTTTGGCTTCTAAAATTCAAAACCAATTCGTTAGATCAGGGGTGGGCAAATACTTTTAAGCGCGGGCCAAAATGAAATTTTCAAAATGTCTCCCGGGCCGGAGGACTATACCGCGTACGCTGTGCACACGCGAATGTTTTGGGTGGAGTTTCCCTGTCCAAGAAATTTTTTTGACAAAAACACTATAAGTATCACTGATTTCAACAAAATCGCATATAAAAGATTAAAAAAATTGCATGCAGGATTTTTCAACCGGCCGGATAAAGTAAGCAAAAGGGCCGGATCCGGCCCGCGGGCCGGCTTTTGCCCACCCCTGCGTTAGATTCTGTTTTTTCCTCTAATACTGTAATCTTCTAAAATCATTACGTAATTAAAACCAGTAAAGATAAGAAATGGCTACAGAAAAATAAATTAATTTACAACAAAAAGTTATGATCCAACAGTTACAAAATCATCGAATTTTGATACAAACGGAGATAAATCAAAAGAACTATAGTAGATTTCCACTCCTAGACATATTTTGAATCGCTTAGGGAAAACCTGCATTTATTAAAGCTGCAATTTTCAAATTCATATGGAAATTTATCTTAAACGGTTTGATGACATGAGGAGATTTTTCTCCCATAACATCTCTCTTTAAAAATAGAGAGAGAGAGAGAGAGAGAGAGCTATGTCCCTTTTTCTGAAAAGAGGAGAATAAATATAACAGAAGGCGACAAGAATTCCCGTGTCATCGCACTCTAGTGGTAAATGTGTTACAGAAAGACTTTTCTCTCCTCACGTTCCCTTTCTTGTGCTAAAGACGAGACAAAAGATAGTTTCTTTTCTTGTTTTAGAACAAGAGGTAGTATCTACCTCTCTATTTGTTGTGAGAGAAGGAAAATAGTTAAGAGAAAGAAAAGTCTGTCCATCTATCTGCACACATTAATTAGTTCGGCTTATCGGGAGTATACTGTATTTACACGGCACATAGATAACTGATTCTATGTGCGGGCAAAAACCATGATAAGCCAAAATTCACTCAATAGGTATTTTTTTTTGAAAATTTCTTTGATAAGACTTACATTTTTAACTTGAAATAATTGTATGAAAATGTTGCCAGTTTAAGTGAAACTATCTCATATCCATCTAACAATATTAGAGATTAAGATATTCTAATCAAACAATTAGTAGTAATGGAGACTAATTTCAACAGATATCTATATAGATATTTTGAACAAATTACAAATTGACATTGACCAGATATATTAATAACTACTTCAATCTGAAATCTTCCTTAAAAACATAAATTTATGTACACAATCAACATTTATTATCTATTTTGTGTATGTTATTCTTGTTAAATTTAATTCAAAAATTGCAGAGAAAAAAAAGAAGCTTATATCTTTCCTGATTCTGATATCAAATTCTACAATGTCTTTTTGTAAATTTTGAATAAATAAATCAATGATTTATCAATCAAAAATTAATAATAAATATTTAACAATAATAAAAATTGGACTTTCTACAAGTAAAATTACTAAATATGACAACATAAAATGCATAAAATCATAAATAAAATTACTTGTATGCAACATGATTTCTAATAATTGCATATTGTATAAATGATTTTTTAATTACGATTAAAATTTCTAGGAAAATAATGATCGATTGGAAAAACAAATACCTATCACATGTATCATCTTTTTGGTTTTTAAAAGAAAAACAATGTTCTCATATCTATATAGAAACAAGACGAATGCTAAAAGACTTAAAAACTATTGTTTGCCCATTTATATAAATGATTCTGAATTCGGGATAATAAGGCCCCAATTTTTTGCATGACGACATTACCTACAGAACTAATCCGAGAGCGCATACAACTCACAGGCCTATATTTCGGCTTCTACTAAATAAATTTAGATGAGTCAAAGTGCAGTTTACTTTTGGAAGTCTCTACTTAAAAAATGCCAAGTTTCCTTGAAAACGAATTAGCCGTTTTAGCGCTAACTTTTCTCAAACAGACAGACAAAATTTATAAAAATTGTGGATTTCGTCTTAGGATCGTATATTCTATCAACCCTTTTACTATTACGACAACAAATCGATTGTACAGACAAACACTATATATTTATTATATCAGTATAGATAACAAAACGGTATGTTTGAGATACATACACCTTAAAATGAGTAATATGGACAATGCACATATACTTAAAAAGGTTTGAGGAAATGATAGAGAAAAGACGATACCGTTCAATTTCCGTCTAGAGGTGTCATTAACCAAATCTAATAAAACGGAAGTACCTATTTCTAATAATAAATTCCAGACGAAAAGACAAAAATATTAAGAGAATAGACAATCGTTATCTAAATAGGTTTTGTTTCTGTTAAACAAACCTAATAATTACTTTAATGTAATAATAAAACGTTCAAATATTTTCAAGAGAAAGCTACCAATGATATTTTGCATAAAAATCCAATATTTTACATATAGGGGCTAATTGACGTCGTTGGCACAACTATTACTAAATGGACGATAATTATTGAAAACTATGACAATTGAGTGGAATGACAAATCGCAAGAAAAGGAGCACACCAATGTGCATCCTAATTTAACAAAGTATTTAGCATTAAATTTCCATTTTCTTAACAAAAAAACAATTATCAATTTATCTCCCGTTACAATAATTTGTATTGTTATCAGAAAATCAAGTGATAATCTATTAGAATAACAGTTAAAATGTAATTATAGTGGTAATTATGGAAAATTTGGAAAATTCCTGTAAACCAACATACCTTCGAAGGTGTTCCATATTTGAAAAGATTCCTATTTTTAATGGGTGTTAAAACTTGTCGATCTTCACATTGTGATTTAACATCTTCAGTATTTTCACCTAATAGTTCATTTCTCAATAAAATATTATATACACCGGTATCACGTGAATTTTCACCAGTTTCTCGATTTGTTGTTGTTGTTGCTGTTGTCGTTGTTGTTGTAGCTGTTGTTGTTGTTGATGTTGATGATGATGATGTTGCCTTTTTACCACTTTGTAATTGTTTATTTGTATCTGGTAGTGTGGCAAAATTCGTCTCCCAATTATTTAATGCACGTCTTGGTATAAAACGATCACTATTTGCTAATGATCGGGATTCGTTAAATTGTTTTGCACCAAATAAATCTTTAGCAACCGATAATTTACGTTGACGTAATATACGTTCATCGATATGTTCTACGGACATTTTCTGTAAAAGAAAACAACAAATTAGATAAAATAAACAGGAAACGGTATGTTTTGAGGGAAATAAAATAGGAATAAATTGAAATAAAATTAAGGGGCTTATTGGATATGCAATGTTTTTATGTTAAGTAAAAGATGATATGTCATAGTTTATCATTATTTATCTTTTTGGTTAATGCATATATCAATGCAATTGATGCATTTTTCTATCATATTATTATTATTAATTATTATTACTGATTATTTTTATCACTATTATTATTATTATTATTATTAAGGGATTGACTAGTAAGCCATGACGGTTTCCAATTACCAAATATTTCTAGATGCTGGTACTGTTTTGGTGAAATACTACTTACAGATAATTTTTGGAGACATTAGTATGATAGTTTCGAGTGTTACTTAAAGACTGAAATCAAGAATAATAATTAACGATAATTCTACACAAGACAACACACAATTTTTCCAGTCCTTTTAAATACGACAGTTCGGCATTGATCGGTCGATTTAAATGCCATTTAACGGCGTCGTATAAGAATCACCATTGTGACTTTAGCCACATCCATATCAAGGAACATATAAACTAGAATGGAAAACCTTAAATACAACCAAAGTTATGGCAAACAAGCGGGAAATTTAAATTCGCTGGTGTATACAGTACAAATACAGTGGAACCCGCTTATAATGGAAACTCCCTTACGGTGGACAGAATGCCCAGCTTCCGATTGACCTCCCGTGTATTGCAATGTTTCTAAACCAATTTCTGATAAGATAAACATCCGGTTATATAATAATGTACCAAAAACAGTGTCTCCGTGAAGTCCATTATAAGTGGGCTCCACTGTATGTTTATAAATTGACTTATTCTTATTTGATAAAAAGTGAAAATAGTATATACAGTGGTCGCCGTCTATTATAATCACGGATAGTGTTATCAATCGGCCATTGTTATCAAAATCAGTAGGTCCCAAAATTCTCTATATAAAATTAGTTAAAAACAATCCGCCTATTATAACCAACTTTCGGCTATTAGTGGCAATTTTAGTGACAAAAAATTTGAATTTTTATCAAATTCGTATTAAATGATCGTTTTTTCGAAACTAACTTCTACCCGAAGCATACTTTTTATTATTTACATGAGTGCCTGACAATAATTTTTACAAAATAGGTGACGAGATCCATTTCCTGAACCACAATCTCTACCTTTGCAAAACATATTGTCGCAGTGAGGGGGAAACATGTGCATCAATATGTATTCGGTTACGATTTTTCTTAGTTTTATGATATGTTGAGTTAAGAAGACTGTATAAAGTGCTTTATGATTGCTTGTAATAGATTAAGTTCAAGAACCACAATTTTTTTATCACTCGTCTAATGTTATCAGTCGGCTATTGTTATCGAAAAATCCAGGTCCCAATGTGATTATAATAAGCGGCGACCACTGTATATGTTAAACTTATAATTCTACATTATTTTTCATGTTAGACTTTTATTTCGGTTTTTTTGTGAACAAATAACACCCGGCGCTGTCATCAAGTTATTTTTACTGAAAGACGTTAAGCGCCCAGGCTATTTTGTTGTGCTTACCGCTTGGCCAGCTAGCGAATACGACAGGTGTACTGTCAGGTCAGGTATACTGACATGGCGCTTAACGTGTTAAACCGTTCTTTCTTGTTTCTTAAAGCATAAACGATTGCGTATTACATTAGAAAGACACGGGTTTCTCTAATATTTTATGTTTAATTTCATTTTCCAAGTTGCAAAGTGAGATATTTCAGTATTCTTAAGTTCTAAGCATACTAACAATAAGAAAACATAAAATTCTCCTAAGAACTGAAATTATTTTTTTTATCAAATTAAGGATTAGGTAGTAGTTAATATATAAATTATAAGTTCTTATATAATAATGGGTCAATTGCATAAGCACTTTATGCCAACTTTACCTTTGTAAAGTCACATTCTAAGTCCATAGATCCGCACGAATGTTCAAGTGCGTTCTAGTTATTGTTAGAATGTAATTTTACTGGTCAAAGTCGCCTTACTATCAAACCGGCCTAATATAGAACCTCACAAAAGTATCCTTAATTTCCTTGCCACCACAGCTAAATTCCATCAGTAATTTGTCTGAATGAAAAAACGCGCTGAGAATCAAAATAATAGGCGACCATGTACGTAACAGTATTCAGAATTTCCATTCTAGTTTATACGTTCCTTGTTCATATTAACCATAGGCAGTGTTGCCACATCGAAAAATATTCGAGCGTTAGAATTTCTTTTCAAATGACCGTAGATTGCGATAGACGTAACATTTTTATTTAAAAAAACAAAAAAGAGATAATTTTCCATAAGGGTGCGCATATACGGAGAGATTTAACACTCCTGACTTTCCCTAATTCTCTTGCGATAAATAGAAAGGTAGCCTTACAGTGCCGCCGCCTGCCTAGTAGGCGCCCCTGTGCAAAAAAAAACATTTTGGCGTCCTTGTACAGAAAACATTTTGGCGTCCCTGTTGTGGCACCCCCAACTGATGATAAGTAAGATTGTGTTGCTGTGTGAAACGAGCTTTACATTCATTCATGGAACCTTAGCCACATTCAACAAAATTTTGAAATTGACGTTTAAAAATAGAACAGTTTTTCAAAGATTTAAGTTTTACAGTTTCATTTAATAAATAATTGGAAATTTAAGTAATTTTAATAATAATAGTAATAATAATAAGAAATGAATAAGAAAAGGAAATTATCGGTTTCATCAGTTTCATCAATATCTTCCGTTTCTTCAGTTTCAACATCAATATCATTATCAACATCATCATCATCGTCCTCATCATTATCATCATCGTCTTCATCGTCTTCATCATCATCATCAACAACAGGATCAGATGATGAAAACGAATCTTGTAAACGTCCACGAATATTTCGTGACCGTACCAATCCATTCGATTTATACGATGAAGACTATTTTCGAAAACATTTCCATTTATCAAAACAAACCGTTTATTATGTTTTACGATTAATTGAAGATAAATTACAACGATTTACAGAACGCAATCGACCATTACCACCATTAAATCAATTATTAATAACATTAAGATTTTATACATCTGGATCATTGAATGTAATTGTTGGTGAAGATTATGGTGCAACAAAAGCAACAATATCAAGAACTGTACATAGAGTAACACATTATTTAGCATTAGAAGGACGACAATTAATATCGATGCCAAAAACTGAATATGAAAGAAAACGTGTATGTCATGATTTTTATAAAATTGGTGGTTTTCCTAATGTTTGTGGTATTATTGGATGTATGCATGTGAAAATTCAATCACCTGGTGGCAATTTTGCTGAATGTTATCGTAACAAAAACGGATGGTTTTCGGTAAAAGTTCAAGTAATCATATCAATAACAACCCGCAATATACCGATATCATTATTATTATTATTGCTTTGTTGTAGATAATTTGTGATGCTAATTTACGAATAAACGAAGTAACATCCTGTTGGCCAGGTTCGACTGATAATAACAAAATCTTTAATCATTCTACGATCAAACCTAAATTAGAAAACAAAGAATTCTATGATTATTATCTATTAGGTACTAATGAATATAATTGTAGAGAATATTTATTAACACCAATTAATCGACCTGAGAATGTATCAGAAGAACGATATAATTTAGCACATTTGAATACCAGAAATATAATCGTGAAAACTATAAAACTTTTAAAATCCCGATTTCCTTGTCTTTCACAAGGTTTAAGGATATATATTGAAAAAGTACCGGCAGTAATTATTGCTACTTGTTTTCTACACAATTTAGCAATCAAATTTAAAGATAATATCGATATTGATGATGATGAGGAGCAATCAAATGATGATACAGATTTAGATTTTATTGTTTTAAATGACAATGATAATGATGATAAAGTAAGAAATTTTGTTGTTAATTCTGTATTTACAAATGAGTTAAGTTAATTTAAAACTAATATAATTTAATTATTTTTGAATTTTTTCAATTTTTGTTCAATTTCAATCTCTAATTCTTTTTTCTTTAATAGTAAAATATCTCTTTCGATCTCCTCTTTTTCTTTACGTATTCGCAAGATCTCTAATTTTAATTGTTCTTTCTCATCATCACTACTACCACTATTATTAGGATTATTTTGTCGTTTCCGTTTTGTTTTGATTGATGAATTGTCTACATCTTTTATTACAGGTGGCATTACAACGATTTCTGTGTCCTTCATGCTATCATTTACAGATTCTCTGCTGTTATCATTGATTGCTAATAATGGATCTTTTTCATCCACCTTGAAAACAAGTCAGAATTAATACGAAATTATCAAGAATTAATACAAAATTTTACATTATCATCAATCTGCTCAGAACTCTCGAAAAGATTTGTCAATTCAACTGATCGTCTTTCAGTGATTTCTTTGAATTTTTGAATTACTGATTGAGCATTCATAATTTCATCAGATATCTAAAAGAAAATCCCCCCATTAACAACTTAACTAATGATTAGTTAACGACAATTACCTTATCATTACCTAAATCTCTTGCTTTCTTTCGAATACTTTCATATAATAATTTCAGTTGTGCTGGTGTTCTAATACCGGTCTGTGAAACTTTATTAAATCGATGACAAATCTTTTCCCATGCTAGATTTTTCGTTTTTATTGAAAGACCATCGTTTTTCTTATTTTCAACAGCAATCAAATAATCAGCAGTGATTTCAAGTAAATTAATACGATCGTCTTCTGTAAAATTCTTTGAACGAATACGTTTTTTCTCTGTTGTCATTGTCTATTTTCAATCGGTTTTTTTTTGAGATTTACACAATTTTCATTTTTTGTATTATAATAGAACTTCTGAGCGTCAAGTAAATTTAATTAAATGGCGTTCAAGAAACCGAATAAACTTCTCTCTTTATTATTTTGACATTTCTAACAATATAACCTCACTTTTTAGCTTAATATATAAAATCGGTAAAATCCAATTAAATAAAGAACGTACTATAGAATTTTATAACACATTTTAAATTATTACTAGTTTTAATTATCAAAAGAATAAATAGTACTTTTTTTAATTAAAAAACAATTATACTAGAAAGACCGGGAGCTACAATTAGATATCATTAAAATTCCATTTTGTGAACCAGGCTTAAGTAGCCAACTACGTAAAGACGTTTTGGATTTATTACGCTAAAACGCAATATTAAAAAAACTGATAACAGAAATAACTTATAATTGTTGTTCTAAATCATTACGTTAATGATAAGATGAATAATATTGTTTGATTTTTTTATTTTAAATAGAACAGTGGTGAACTTTTGAGGATCACTGGTTTTCCTTACGTCATTATTATAGATGGCGCAATCTTAGTTCCGCGTGTAGTGTGTAGGTTATTTGAAATTTTTTTTAAAAATATTTACCTTTTTTATTAAAAAACTTGTGATAACGAACGTTTAAATAATTAAATTAATTAAAATCTAAATAATATTAATGTTGTTACAACGTGCCATGTCGAATAGTAGAAATATTTCAGCAATTTCAAATAAGGTTATGAATGGTGGTGTTAGGCCAAAGTCTCAACCAGATTATGAAGTAAGATAAATTGATGAAACTCATTTACTTGAAACTTAATTATCGTTTTTTTTTAACGATTTTCAGACCTGCATTCAATTATTAAATACACTACAAAGTAATGCTAGTTATATTAAATCAGCAAATCTTGTAAATCATAACCCCAATCAATTGCACCAAGTGGAGAATTACTTAGCACGGTAATATGTTCATTTTAAGTTGATACATTAATTTTAACAGTAAATAGTAAGACTGAATATAATAGTAAACTGAATATAATTCTAAATAACTCACTTGTTATTTCCGTAAATTTTCCAAAATTGTTGAATGAACCACTTATTCTGTCACGTTTAATAAATTTCGAAGAAAATTTCCAGTAAATAGGCGTACTATTTACTAGTTATCTTCAAGTAGTATTGATATCAGAAATCAATACTGATTAATAAAATATTTACATTTCCTTTTTTTCAAAAAATTTTCTTATCTTTTCTTGATTATTTATCTCAAAAAAAAAAAAAACAACACCTTCTAGGACTGGTATTAGTTTGAATCAATTAGATGAATTATCTGTAATCCATGTAGCTGGTACGAAAGGTAAAGGAACAACATGTGCCTTTTCGGAAAGTATACTACGTCATCATGGTTATAAAACTGGTTTTTTCTCATCACCACATTTATTAGAAGTACGTGAACGTATACGTATTAATGGGAAACCGATTGAACGTAATGAATTTAGTGAATATTTTTGGGAGATTTTCAAAAAATTGGATCAAACAAAGGTTGATATTTTCCCCCAAAAAAATATACTTTTTATTCAAAATAATTGATTTATTGATTTTCAGAAAGATGTCAACGATATGCCTCTTTATTTTCGTTTCTTAACAATCATGGCTTTTACAGTATTTCTGGAGAAACAAGTTGATGTTGCCATTATTGAAGTGGGCATTGGTGGTGAATACGATTGCACGAATATATTAAGGTAGATTCGATTTGTTTGAATTGTGTTTGTCTCTCTTTTCAGATCAACTTTTATTATAAATAGAATCATGTTTTTATAGATAAAAAAAACGAATTCAATTTACAGAAAAGTACCAGTGGTTGGTATAACTTCATTGGGTATAGATCATACAACATTATTAGGCAATGATATAGAATCAATAGCTTGGCATAAAGCCGGTATTATGAAAGAAGGATGTTTAGCATTTAGTGTACCACAACCAGAACCAGCAATGGCAGTACTAAAACAACGTAGTAAAGAGAAAAAAGTAGTAATTATTTTTTAGATTATATAATGGAATAAGTCAAAAAATTATTTCTAGTGTCAATTGGAAATAGTGGAAAGTCTTCATTTGAAATTTCCTCAAAATACAGTTTTTCCTGTTAATATTTTGAATTTAAATGCAAGTCTAGCTATATCGTTATGCAATGCATGGTTGTCGTCAAATAGAAACAATAATCATTGTCAACAATTATCGAAAGATATTACAGAAATGGCTATATCCAATTGTGTATGGCCTGGACGATTTCAAATCAAACACTCCGGAAATATTACGTAATCAAGATTGGAAAAATTAATTTAAACATTCTTATTTATTATTATTTTTTTTTAGGTTTTATTTAGACGGAGCCCATACTAGTGAAAGTATTGAAATTTGTTCGAATTGGTATACAAATTTAACAAAAACCTCACAAAAACTACGAGTTTTAATGTTTAATATAACCGGAAATCGAGATGCTGAAAAACTATTGAAATTATTGCGAGTATCATGTCGATTTGATGGTGTTATATTTGTTACAAATACAGCAACAAATCATAATATAACTGGTAAATGAGATTGCATACATTTTGGGGGAATTACATAATTTTAATTAAATATTTTTAGATAATGTTTCTTCAAATCTCTCAACTGATAATCAATTAGAGAAATGTCAACAACACAAACAGTTCTGGTTGAAATTAGAAGAAAATGATGGAATACAAGGAGATCAAGTGAAATTTATTGAAATTTTTCCAACAGTAATTGAAGCGATCAATTTCATAAATTCCAAAGGAAATTCAGAATTATTAGTAACAGGTTCGTTGCATTTAATTGGTGCTGTTTTAAATATAATCGAACCAAATTTGAATAATTTATTCTAGTAGAGATTGATTTTTTTTTTATGTATACACGTGTATATAATAGGGGGAAAAATTGTTAATTAAATAAAAGCGGGACTTATTTTTGTACTCTGAAATTTTAATCTGTAAGTTTTTCCTTGTACACTTACCTGATAACAACACGACACACCTGATTATGTTGGTGAAATTACTTATAATGTTATCAAAAATCTAAGAATTTACAATATGACAGGTATATTTTACTTTACTGTTATCTTGTTGGAACAAATATTTGTTTTAAATAATATTTAAAGAAAAAAAACCTTATCTAATATTAAATAAATTTATATGTCGTTGACTTAATTTATGTCTGTCGCAGACAAAGGGTTATTTTTAGGGCAAATTACTTTTGTCCTAGTGAAATAGTATCTGATTGGGCTAATAATTTTTACTTGAAAATTAGCAAAACAGTCTTGGATCAGACAGTAGAATATACATACAACAGGTGTCCCAGCGAAAGTACCCACCACATTTATTTATTTTGTATCACTCGGATAATATACAGGGGCGGACTGACAAGTTTTGCCTCCACTTACAATTAGTTAACAAAGGCACTTCCCACAATGTTCTACTGGTTTTTGAAATTCGTCTTTATAAAAGTCAGATGTCACCTCTTCAGTGCAGCAGAAGCGCTGGCCCTTCAAGTTTTGAGGACAGGTGAAACTCACTTGGAGCCAGGTCGGCGGGGATATACCGAGTTTTTTGAGGATGGGTTTCAAAAAATTAGTGCAACGTTGGCAAAAGTGTATTAAAGTGTGGGTTGATTTTGTTCATTTTCTATTTAAGTGGAGGTAAAACTTATTGAGGGGCCATGCAAGGATACTGACGGAAGGGACTGCAGAGTTCTGTAGGTCTCTCGCCGTACCTGACAGGCAGTTACCTAAGTCTCTACCAGAACAACACTTTGATTGCTCCAAGAGGACACTGGCGAAAAAGCAAAAAACACATAAATTAGATATTAGATGGTTTACGGACGGCTCTAAAAACGGCCAGGTTGCAGGAACAGGAAAACAGGAATATACGAACGGGATGCGACCTAGGGTGAAATAGAAATTTGCCCCTGGTACGCATGGTCAGGCGGTGTTGCGGGGTTTATGTAGGCAATGTTTATAAGCTGTATGAGTGCCCTACTATTTCTGAGCTGAAGCGCTTGCGGTTTGGGATTCACGAGGTACAGAGGATTGGGGACATTCTGAGCTTTATCAAAGGCTCGGATTGTAAGGATCTCTGAGAACTCGGGGGCTTACAATGGACCATTAGAGTCTAAGTATTACTGCTTAGCTTAAGTGGCTTAAAATTTTAGATAGATCGGTTTCAGTTGTTCTCGTACGATGATGTCACTTTGGCTAAGCCACGTTGGTGAAA
The DNA here is from genome assembly GCA_037464855.1 of Iselma pallidipennis. Classification (NCBI taxonomy): domain Eukaryota; kingdom Metazoa; phylum Arthropoda; class Insecta; order Coleoptera; family Meloidae; genus Iselma; species Iselma pallidipennis. The sequence continues at coordinate 72,852 of JAZBHA010000037.1, forward strand.
CCGGCCGTTAGTACAAATAATTATTACTCTAGAAATTAATTTCAAGAGAAAGTGTCTGATTGTGAGATAGGATTTCTACTTTTTGTTCTATAAATGGTTAACAAACAAAATATAAAAGTGCTTTTTTTATTTATAGCTTGAGTATTTTCTCATTTTACATAAAGATTTATAAAAAATCTGTACAAATAACAGAAACAAAAAAAAACTGGACTACACTCACCTGTAAATATCTTTGCAAAGGAAAGAAAAATGCAATCACCAGCAGCGCATAACTATTAAAAAAACAATAAAGAAAATTCTTTTTTGGTTTTCTTTACATTGTTTTTCCTAAATATTGCAAATAGGCAAGTTAATTTTCAAAAATTTTTGAATATATAATATATACAAATAAATAATGATTTATATATAAATTATAGATAAACTAATTTGAATACATAATATGATATACAAATCGTTTTCAGCACAGCCAATTTTATTATAATAAAACTGCTACAAGGTGAGTAGATCTAATGCTTTATCCGTATCATTATTACACTGGATTAGTGCTTTTGATACATTAGTTTCCGGGAAACCTAGAACCAATAATTCCGACATTGCTAGCAGATGTTCCACAATCTGAAATTATAACAATTTAATAATAGGAAAATTAAAATAAAGAAAATAATACTTTTTTCTGGTCGTCCCCAATCATTTTACAAACTCGAGCCACCCTCGACAATGGGAAACCCATTGCACTAATTGACTTACAACTATCTTGTAATTTCTTTGGTAATGTATCGAATGGATTATTATTATCATCATCATTATTAATATTCTCACTTTTTGTCTTTATTATTAAATCACTTTTACTATTATTATGATCAACAACAATAATATTGCTATCTTTTAAATTTGATTTTGTATTGTCTATATGTGTATGATTTAATTTATCATTTAAACATTTTAAAATATCTGGCACCTTATTATTAGTGATTGTTTTATCAGTTTGATAATCATTTATAGTAGATAACGTAGTACTAGGATTTATTGTTTGTGATGTTGTAGCAGTTGTTGTATACGATGAATATGTTGTTGGATTATTAAATGATTGATTTGGATAATAATAACCATTTGTTTGACTATAAACTGATATTACTGGATTTGAATAAGATATACTAGTTGGAATGTTATACGAATAATTTGGATAACTATAATTCTGTTGTTGTTGTGGTTGTTGTTGTTGCGTATTTGTATAATTCGGATATAACGGATCTTTCTTCAAGACTAATGCCAATTCTTCCATATCATTGATTGATTTCAATTCCATATTATCAAAAGGACTAGATGTATCAGCTTCAAAATCGGATATATTGAATGGACTCTTATCACTATCATTCTTATGAGTTTTCTGTACATTTTGATGATTCTCTTGTACTAATTGAATCGGTTTTAATATATTTGTTGTATTAACTTGTGTTGGTATTAAAATATCTTGTGTTATTTGTTGATAATTTTGATTGGTTGTTTGTCCTAAATCATCTGTATTATCTTTTATTTCATTATCATCATTTTCTTCTAACTTTTCTAAACGTTTCTCCTCTTCCAGTCTAGCTTGTTCTAATCGAGTTTTTTGTTCTTCAAATAATTGTTGTCTAGCTGTACGCCATTCAATCATTTTCTCTTTTACAGTCTTTTCTAATAAAAAATCGTATTGTGGTAGATTATCTTCGATTTGTTTATTTAATATTAATCGTTGTGTATACGACATTGGTAGATTTATACGTGGTGGTGGTTTATAACGTTCGCTAATTTTTACACGCACCCCATCCATATAGCCTGATGGATTATCTTGAGATTTGTTATCATTATTATTACTGGTAGCCATTATTCTGTAAAACTTGACTATGTATGAATCATTCCATAGATGATGATTTAATAGAAATAAATAGATTTATTGTTGAAAAATTGGTGAACTTTTCTATTACTCACCTTTTATAACCTTACCTTGACAAAACAATACACGGTAAATTTTTTTATTAAATTGTGCCTAATTTTTAGTTAGTTAATACTTGTTATTTACATTACTTTGGAAAGTAATAATTAGCTTTAACAACAACAGTCTATCGTTCTATTCAATTTAATTTACTTGCGTTTTGTTCTTTCTGTTTTTTCTTTCCTTTATTTTTAATATAAAAGATTGTGGAATTTCCTTGGATATATTCTTTTTTATCTTAATCATTCGATGACATATCAAATTTGGTGATTTTTAATTTTGGATGGGAGCGGTTGGTACCACTGAAATTTCCAGCAAGTGTCACTATTGACCTAAACTTAATAGATTGCCGCTGATCATGGTGTTAATGGAACTATCAACTAACAAATAGTGAATCCTACTTTGCAGGGCCGCATTAACATTTTTGTGGGTCTTAGGCATTCCTCGACTTGTTTAATAAACCCATTTCTAGTTATTTTAAAATTTTGCTTTAGTTAATCCTGTTTTCGTAGGCCCTAGGCTCTGTGCCTAAGGTGCCTAATGGCTAAAATGGACTTTGATTCAAAGGTTTTGAAGAATTACAACAATAAACACGATGCATCCAATGGCACACTAGAATGAATGTACAAACAAACATGTACACGCACAATGTACAAAAGTACAATAATTTTTTTTTTCTAAAAGTAAAAGAATCAAAAAATTAGTAGCGCTATTCAGGGCCATAATTATCATCCGGGGCCCTATCAAGTTATGGGTTCTTCGACCAGTGTAATTTTTTGAAGTAAAGAAGTTCTTAAAAACCCCTGAATCCGCCAATACATGAAATAACTGGGTTCGTTACCAAGGCCGTACGCAGGAATTCTCTTCAAGAAAAAAACATATTCACTTTCTTTTTTTTTGAGGCAGTGGATAAGACAAATAAGCGATGGACAATAGTTTTGAAATTATAGCACTTACATATAATACTAAAACGTTTCTATTACTTTTATTGCTTTAACGAGTTAAAATAAAAGACTTATCATTCTGCGTTCTGGTACCCCATTGTCTCCCGAATTGGGAAAATTCCAGGTTAGTCTAGGGATGCTACCGTGAGTGGGAACAAAAATAAAGACGCACTTACAATTAGAGTGATAGTAATAGGGGGCGAGTGGTATTTAAAATATCCTGGCTACAGCTCCGATGACTCGATCAAAACCTGTGCATGTGCAAGCAGGACCACTTGTTACCGAGCAAGGACCAGATGATTTTATGGGTATCCGTTAGCCCGAGTCCTATATAAATATACGCAAGGTTGTGGTCCAACTGCAGGGTAAGATTGAGGAACCACTTCCTGGTGTGGTCGAACTGATGATTTCCAAAAATCAACTTTAAGGTATAATTGTAAGAAAACCAAACGCCGGCCTGAAGTCAAAAACGTGGAAAAAATCGAGAAAATTCTAGTCTAGTGCAGTATGGGATTATTTTTGATCAATAATAAGTGATGGTGAAGTGCCAAAATGCTAAAGGCAGTAGTACCAAAGGTAATAAAAGTGGTGAAGTTTTATACGGGCTCCTAACTTTGTATTACCAGGGCCCCTAACTGTGTACCGCCAGTGGCCCCCGGACTGTCTTAATTCGACATCACCATGCTGATGACTTGGACACGCTTTGGTAGAAAAACGGACTTGGCGCTGCAACATTTTGATAGAAAGTGGTAAGTGGTGTAATTTTTATAAACAAATATTCAATATAGTCTGTTCACCCAGTCATGAGCGGAATGGTCGAACCACTGGCTCAGTTGACTATGCTCTTCCTAAACATCTGTTACACACACTTTCGTTTACACTGAACGTACAGCTTAATTTGAATCGCTGTACTTCATTGGAAGTAACCAAACTTTACATGTGCGTTAGAAAAAGATAGATACAATAATGAGTGTTCCTACTAGTTCCAATTTTTATGACCATTTAGCTCATGACTCGGTGAATAAACTATAAATCTTTATAAGCTCACCGATTTTCCCCCCAAAAAAATAATGGTCAATCTATAGTTTAGTATGTCAATTGTTCAGAGCGTGATGGGTGGGTTTTATGAAAACTAGTAACATTTCATTTTATTATATTGCCAACAATGATTTTACTAGTGCATTTGACCGTCTCTTGATATAACTTTTGTGTTTTACTCTTTCGTTCGTTCGTTCTCTTCATTACAATTAATTAGAAGTAATTTATTACTCTCGGTCCAAATAATACAAATGTTGTTGTTTTTAATTGCTTCAGTTTTAAATGTGGTGTACTGTGTGTGTTGTTGATTTTAGTTAAGCATGCTGGGATAGCAACAACAGAACCGACCACCACATTCGGTACTACACACACCAGTTTCACCTTTTCCACACCACAAGAAGAAGAGAGCAACACACAAAAAAAAAACACAGACACAGACTAAGAAGAAAGAAGAACAGGGGGCAAAAAAAGTTTATATGTATATTGAGAATACAACAGTATTTCACATATAAAAGAATCCAAGGAACAGAGAGACAAAATAATCCGTCTGTTAATTTTATTTCGTAATTATTTTGTTTTTTTTGTTTTTTTTTTTGGGTTTGTTTTGTGCGTGTATGTGTGTTGTGTGTGATCCGCTCTTAACCGTCTTTTAATCGCCCGCCCCCCTTTTTCGGAATACATACAACATATAGTAAATATATGCATATATAGTTTGTTAATACATACACACAGACATAATATAAATAAATACATACTATATACACATATATATCTAAATAATAATAATAATAAAAAAAAAACAATGACTGAATACAAGTTAGTAGTGGTTGGAGCAGGTGGTGTTGGTAAATCAGCATTAACAATACAATTAATACAAAATCATTTTGTTGATGAATATGATCCAACAATTGAAGATTCATATAGAAAACAAGTTGTTATTGATGGTGAAACGTGTCTATTGGATATATTGGATACAGCTGGGCAAGAGGAATATAGTGCTATGCGTGACCAATATATGAGAACTGGTGAAGGATTTCTATTGGTATTTGCTGTTAATTCAGCAAAAAGTTTCGAAGATATCAGTACATATAGAGAACAAATTAAACGTGTTAAAGATGCTGAAGAAGTACCAATGGTATTAGTTGGTAATAAATGTGATTTGTCATCATGGGCGGTCGATATGAATCAAGCTAGAGAGGTATGATTTGTTTCTTTAAATAATAACAACAAAAAAACGTACCAAAATCTGTATCGATGTTATTTTGTGCAGTGGCGGATCTAGGTATTTGGGGGCCCTGAAACTTACCTTCTTTTAGGGGCCCTGAAGCTTATGTTTTGTCAGTGGCCCCTCAATGACGTACACCAAAAGAAAAACAGATTGTACACGTATTCAGGGGGTCCTAAAACTTAATCAACTATTATTCTAGTAATAGCACTGATACGTGAGCTGATACATCGCCAGCATCTTTGGTTTACTTATGCCAGGAATGCTGTACCCCCTCGCTATTGCTTATTATAACTAGACACTGGGGCCCCCCTAAGCCGGGGCCCTGAAGGTTAAGCTTCAGAAGCTTCGTTATAGATCTACCCCTGATTTTGTGTACTAATTTATACCAAAATACAGTAAAACTCTGTTATAACGAATTACACGGGATCCCCAAGAATTCGTTCTTTATAACCCTTATTTGTTATTGCAATTTTGTAAAAAAATGAAACACTTTAGACGTTTTGACGGTCTATTCATGTATTTTAGGACCCGTTTATTACAAATTTAAATTGTTACACAGAAAAATTAGTTTTTTTTCACCCATAAACATCGATAAACTGAAGGCACAAAAATAGTCCACTTTTTATGATGATTGGTGATAATGTCAAGGTGTAAGTCAACTTTTTTTTAGTGGACATGCTGTAAATAAAGGTATCTTTCTAGGAATGAACGTGCGAAATTCCAAATTGCAATTATTTTGCGTTTCCCCTTGATTTTTGGAGTTAGTTCGAGAGACTTTCGTTCGTTATATCCGAGAAGTCATTTCGTAATAACCATGCAAAAATTGCACTAAACAAATGGAAGTTGAATCATTCATGTAAATTTATACGCTACAGCTGTACATTCGTTATACCCGTGATTATTATAACCGAGTTCCTATGTAATTGATAATATATTCCTAAATTCTGCACTTTTTTTTAAACCCTCTAAGGATGATAATTTCAAAAATTGTTCAAAATTTGAGTGCTTCAGGATAGGCATTCCAGCAAAAACATATTTTTCCATGAAAATTTTTCAGTGTCTGACCAAAAATTTCATCATTAAAGGGTCAAGCATGATAGGGTTGTAAGATTATTATAAGGGGAGATTTTAAATTCTGATAGTAAATATTATCCAGTTTATTTGGGACTTTAATTGAGAATTAAGAATATTATATAAAAAATCGAATTTTAAACAGCTGCTTTCTTGTTACTAATAATAATTATATTCTTAATTGTTTGACATATTTAAAGTGATTTTAATTATTCGTAATTAATTTATCGTCATTTTATTTAAATTAATTTTTTTTGCTTATTTATTTAATGTTTCTATTTCTAGACTGGGGTTAGTAGTAATGGTAATAATTATTGTTAGAAGACCCTGTTTTATAATGACTAAGCTCTAATAAATTTGAAAAGTTCTATTACAAAATTAATAAACATTGATGATTTTTTGCAATAGAAATTGCCAATTAACAATTTTCCTATTTATTATTATTATTATTGTAAAGATTTAAAAAATGGTTTTATCAAAGTTTTCCTTATAATAATACAGTGTGATCTACAAAATTTATAGCCAAGTAAGCGTTGACTTAAAGTGGCATAAGGAACGTATGTCTACACTTGATTGTTTGTTACTAACTTGTAAGTTAGGTTAGTGGTAATGTCTTATCTGTCTAAAAAATTGAAATTTCTATAAAAATATCAATTAGACATAGTTAGCATTACTGTAGTAAGCAGCTGAACTATCACATACGCAAGGACATACGTTTGTCATGGCACATTTTAACCATAAATTTTTGCAGGTCACAGTGTAGATTAGTAAAGGATTTGCTCCGAAGCAGTTTCTTTACCACCATGGACTCCCTTTAAATATAATTTCTTGTCGCGGACCACCAAGACTCAACTCAAGTTTCAAAAATGCATCAAATATTTCAAGCCTTCGTGGACTCCTTGGGAGGATATCGCGATGGTGGTGGTGGTGGTGTTGACCACACATTAAGAATCGCTGCTCTAAGCGGGATTTGAATTTTTTTTTAAGAAAAATTATAATTTTGTCTGGGTTTGCCTGATACTAAATTCTTTCCGTACCAAAAACGAATTTTTATTTTTAAATTAATAAATATGCAAACAGTAGAACTGTCGAATAGAAAATGATCAAATAAATAAATAAATGAATACAATCAATTTTTGAAGGTCTCTCCCCCTTTTTTGACTTGACTACCAATGTTTTTTTTAGTAAATTTTAATTTTATTATTTGGGTGTAATTGTTACAGGTTGCAAAACAATATGGTATACCATTTGTGGAAACATCGGCGAAAACTCGAATGGGTGTTGATGAAGCATTCTATACATTAGTTAGAGAAATCCGTAGAGATAAAACTAGCCGTGGTAAACGGCACAAGATAACTGGTGGACATGGTCGTGTACCATTTAAATTAAGATGTAGTATTCTTTAAAGAAAAATGCATAGAGAGATAAAACACACACACCACACCACACCATTATTATAAAAAGAAAAAAGAAGAAAACATGGTGGTGAAAATTGAAAGACTTTCCAGTTATTTAAAATAAATTAAACAAAAAATTGATGAATACCGTCACGAGATCGTTGTTGTTTTTTTTCGACTTCGCATTTTCTCTCCTGTGAAGTATATGGATAGTGTATAAAAATTATATTTTAAAAAAATGACAAAAAATTTAATATTTACGAAAAAAAGGGCCGTGCGGTGACATCTACTTGTTGTTGTTTAATAGCGCCCGACATCAGTTGTTATAAATATCAAATGAAATTTTAAACAAATCTAATAAAATTCTTGACATTTTCGTGTGAGTGTTTTAAAAGGAAAAATAATAAAAAAAATTTGAAAAAAATAAGAAGCATATTCCGATTTGAGTTAAGTGCGAAAAAATGTGTAATTATGTACGAGTGTGGAGCTTACAAACGGATGCTGCAAGTTTTTCTCTACTGCGTTAATTATAATTAGGCTTTTACTATATTTACGATTCACTTAAAGAAAACATTTTCTTTTTTTAAGAAAATTAGAAGAAAAAAGAAAAATTGTCCTGTTTTTTTTTTTATAATTTGCTGTATATTTTATTATCGAATCAATAATAATAACAGGACTTTGTTTCTTGTATCGTTTTCTTTTTGCATCTTTTTAAAATAATGTTTTTCTTTTGGCAATTTTTAAAGAGGATAAATACACATTTTTATACTTCGACTAGATTTTCCAGATATTAAATAAAAACCTATAGAATATTCTAAAAAAATAATAGAAAAAAAAGAAATGTTTGTGATCTATATTTTAATAATAATAGTAATAATAGAAGAGAAAAATTCTATTTAGTTTTAACAAAATAAGAATTTGTATGTGAGGTTGTATTATAAATTTGGAAGATTTTTGTATATTTTTAGTGAACGAAAAATTGATAATATTTTGGCCAACCTTTAGATAAATATTTAGCATAGTAAAATTATCCTTTTTAGCCCTTTTTTTCTCATCCCTACAAATATTGTAAAATTGAAATTCAAACTTACGTGTGTTGTATACAAATTCTCTTGTATTTCAGGACAATTTATCAATGTTTAAACAAAAAAAAGCGACTGTAAATTTTCACTATTTTTACTTATTATTATTATTATTGTTATTATAAATAATTTTTCTTTTGTGTGTAATCTGAATCTTGCAATTGTATATTTACAAAATTTTTTTAACTAATAGCTGAACAATTTAAAAAAAAATTGAAATTTGGGATTGTTTTCTTCATTATTCCATGTAATATCTCAGGAATAGCATATCAAGATATTTTGCGCACAAGTTTGTATATCGGTGCCTCAAAGAATAAGAGATTTCTGCAAATTGTAATGCTTCTCTGCAGTTTTTCTGTTGATATTATTAAATGTAGTTATCCTCTTTAATGAGATTCCCAGTTTTTTTTCAAATTAATAAAATTTAAAAAAAATGATTCATGAACAATGAATTTTGCCAATTTTAGCTTAACAAATTTTGAATGATGACATGTTATTCCCAATTTCTTTAAAAAAAAAAAACCAGAAATCCCATTTCTTTCAATATTGAGATTTTCTTAATGTTCTACTAATCTAGTTTTAATTTTTTGCCTTCACAATATGATGAAAAAAATAAATATATGTAGCAATTTAGTTGATAAGTATGTCTTATTACTACTAAAACAAAAAAAACTCTCTTATTAATAAAAAAAATGTTAAATATTTAATAAATTTTTGATCGAATCAATCCCAACATAAAAGCCTATTTCTCTTATTCAACAACTTTATTGAAAACTAGAGTTCCATTCAAAAAAAATGTCCAGGATGAGAAGAGAAAAATCAATGATAAAAACTAAAAAAACACGTACAATTATTTAAAAATAAAGTGCTAATCAATTTGAGAATAAAATGCAACTCAAATTATTGATGTTGTTGTTGCTTTTTGTGTGTATTTTTCAAGGCAAGGATAATGGGCGGAAGTATTGCCGGCAATACAACGAACCCAAATTAATTGGACGATCTTGAGGGCCATAATGTCGACTATTACGTTCAGTCACCCTTGAGTATGCCGTTGCATATTCTTTATCGAAAATATTTAAATCGATCTGTGCCCGACCTAGGGCTTTGCATGCTAAAAACAAAATATCTCTATAAATTGATGATGATGGTTGTTGTTGTTGTTGTTGTTTCACTTCCATTGATTTTTGGTGGTTTGTTTCACGTTCCATTGCTAAACTTTTTAATGGTTCAACTAGATCATTCAAACGGATATTGTTGATGATTTTTTGCATAAATCTAAAATAACAAATCTGTTTTTTTCTACGTAAAAAAATCGATTAAAAATATATTTACGATTTTGTGATGATGTTTTTGTTGTTTGAATTTATTTGTGGACTGTCCCGTAATTTCCATGAAATATACATAGGGACTCTTTCTGTATGTAGACGAGGTTCATCCCATAAACATTTGACATTGACCTGAGCTGCTAGTTTTTCTAAATTAAACCATACACATATTTTTCAATTAATAATTAATTTTGAATCCAAAAAAATGTGTCATCATTTAAATCAAAATATATGATTCAACTTTTAATTAATAGAACATAGAGATAATTTCGAAAAATAGCAAAAAAAAATAATAAAAAGAGTAGCCCTCTATTTAAAGCTAGGAAATAGAGTTACATAATAAAATCTACTGGAGCTTAGAAAAGACAGGTAAAAAAATGGTACAAGAACAACAAAATTAATGGACAAACAGGAAACATTTTTTTTGTTTAATTAACTGAGTTAAAATGTGTCATCAAATATGATTCAACTAATAATCAATAGATTTAAATGAAGAGAATTTAATTTTGAACAGTAGGGTCAGTTTCTTTTGAGTAATTTCCGGAATGACTCATTATTACTAAAAATAGACAAAATTTATACAAAAAAAAACAACTTACGATCATCTTCCTTATTTGTAGCTTTTAGAAATGATTACTTTTTAGCGAAAAAATAAAATAAAATTTTCAAATATATTCACCTAAAGCCGCTAGTTCTTGTGTTAGAGGATCAGTTCCTTCTTCAACCGGTTGCATTTGTCCAACGTTCTCTTCATTAACACCCCCATTAGTTTCATTTATTTTATTGTCTTTTTTCGTATCATTCGTATGTGTTTTTAAATATAAATTTGGTAAATGTGTTTGAACATTGATACGTTCAAATGCCCATATTAAATTCCAATAAATTATTGGATGTTCATCAACAAATTTCCCATCAGCTAAACTTAAATCACCTTCTTGTGTCAAAATATTTTCTAATTCTTTACGTAATACTAATGGATTCAAATATGGTACACTAAATGGATCATATGATGGGATATGTTTACCAGTTATCATAATTGTTAATAATGGTACTGTTAATTTATTACATGATTGACAAATTGTATTCAAATTTGAATCTTCAGCAAACCAATTAGCCATTATATCTTCATCATATAATAAACACAGACAATTATGGCATTGTGAACATGAGGTCACAGTTATCTCAAGTTCACTATCTATAAAAGAAAAATTATTCATTAAATTTATAGAAATATATAATTATTATAGAGATTTTCTAACCGAATTTCTCTTCACTAGGTGGTGGAAATAGACTTTCCGGTAATACTTCATCATAATCTTTTAAATTCGTATAACTACCCTTGGCGCTACCTAATTCACCAGAAATCCGTCGATGTCTTTCACCACCATCACTGCCATCTGTTGATTCACATTCACCACTAACACCTGTACCACCATTACCACCACAACCACTGCCACCACTGCCACTTGTACCATTATTAGTATTCATTGTTTCATTTAAACAACCAATATCACCACCTCCTAAACGTTCATTATTCAATACTTTAACTGGTGTTGAATTCGTTGATGTTGATATGGCTTCTTTAATTTCATCCAGCTTTTTTACCATTGTCGTGGCTGCTGATTTTATAGAACTAATGCCACCTTGTATTAATTCGTTGGATTTTTTGCCAGTCAAACTGCTCGGACTACAAATGCATAAAACAAAACAGAAAAAACAAGATACTACAGGAGAACAAAAAATGATCCTTAGGGAGCAAACAGACAGCCAAAAATAAAAGAAAAATTTTGCAGCAACATTCCAAGAATGAAACACTGTACCAGCAAATCCTTCCACAGTTGTGGAAGTTGTAGGGTTTGCTGGGACACTATTTTAATGATTGATGAACGTAAACACCTACCTGAAATTGTTGAAGGCATTCTCGATAATCTGTTGTGGCATCTTGAGGTCAGCTTTACGTAGGGATAGGCGTGATGGTGAATAGCGGCTAAAATAAAACAACTAGCTACGATCTAACACACATACGTGCAATATTAAAAGCTATAAAGCATGATGCATTAACATGCTTAATAATATCAAATTAAAACATAATAAAAAATAAATAAATAAACTTCTGTTACAACTGTAAACAATTGAAATTTTTTCAGATTCTTACCTGAAACCCATTTTAAAACTAGACCCAAGACTAGCTAAACTCGATGTAACTGTTGATGCTGGTACTGTTTCAGATCGATGAATTTTACTTTGAGCTGGTGGACTTCCTTCAAATGTTGCTGATCGATGTACAGAAGATCTAAATAAAATTGGTTCATCTGTTATTATTGGATGTTGTAAGGTTTCTGGACTTGTTGTTGTTGTTGGTGGTGGTGGTGTTTGGACCATAGGAGATGGTTCGGGCAATTCAAATGCTCCTAAAGGATCATTTTGTGTTACCACCATTCGAGGTGACATTCTGTAAATATTTAATTAGAAAAAATATACAATAAAATTAATTAAAAACACTCACATTCCTGGAGTTTGTTTGGTGGAACTTTCATTTTGTTCCCCATTGAATTGTAAAGTTCTTGAACAAGTCTTTTTATTTTGTTGTAATTTATCAATAATATTCGCATCACCGGCACTTTCAGATCGCGATAATAATCGACATTCTGATGGGCTATTTTGATTCGAAAAATCTTCATTTTTTTCTTCATCATCATTCTCAATAATTGTTGTTGTTGTTACAGGTACAGTTGGTGTTTCATTATTTGTTTCATTCTCAACAACATCAGCTACTGATTGATCTGAACCACTCAGACTACCTTTAACAATACTAGCAACACGACGGAAACGATTTAAAAAACTTGTATCTGCTTGAACTGCTTCATGTGAATCTAATGATGATCTTGAAGCAGCACGATCATTTGCATCCAAAAGACTTGAACCACCTTCAGTTGATGCTGATAATTTCCGGTTGGCTTTCTGTTTAACAGCCCATCGAAAATGTGCAGCACCCATTACAACATTACGTAATTTATTCCATAATAATTGACTAGAGCCGGAATGTGCTGGCCATTCAGCCTCCAATACACAACGATTATATAATCTAGATTATTAAAAAAATATTAATAATAAATAATTAGAAATTGTTTAAGAAATACCCATAAGTGAGAGCATTTGGTTGTATGCCGAATTTTTTCATAAGTACAAGTAATTTTACAGCTAATAATGGTCGTGAATGTTCCCCACACAATTGCATCATTAATCGATAACATACTTCATCACATGGAAGACGTTGTTGGGTTGCACGTACCAATAATTCATAGGCTTGTTGTAAAATTGCTTTCTCTTTACCAGCATTTAATAATAACATACTTGGTAAAACCATAAAATATAACGTATGACATGTTCCACACAAACAACGGGCCCACATATCAGGATTATGCATACATTTCCTATAATTAACAATTTGCAAATTTGATTTTTGCTTCACGTTTTCGAAATTAGTATAAAAAAATACCTTGCCAATTTTTGAGCGGACTTAATTTCATGTTTCGTCCGTCTAGCCATTGGTGATCCAGGAATATTTGTTTGATATAATGACGATAGATGATTCCGTTTCTTGCCCATTAATAAAGAAGGATCCAGTGTGAAATTTGAATAAATTTTCGGTTCTAAAATCAAATTATTGCATTAAAGGGTTTTTCTTTAATAATTAATAATTCACTTTCTAGTGTCGGCTCTGGTGGTAATACAAAAACAGTTCTATCACTTTTATGTAATGAATCCGGTTCAATTAAACGCATCTCACATTCATCATATGTTAATCGTTCGGTACATTCATCAAAAAATGCTAAACCTTGATCACCATCAGCCACAAAACTACGTTCTTCAATAAAACGTATAAACATCTGTGTACGCATCATTAATTGGAAGAATTTATGATGTGTTTTATCACGACTTTTTAGAAAATCAGCTAATTGAAATAAGGCTTGTGGATCAGTTGTACCAACAGTTGGTGCTTTTGTTATCGGTAATAAATATGAACGATATCCTTTCAATGTTAATGCCATAAAACGAAGGAAAGCTTCCTGTATCTCCAATTCTTGTGCTTGCTACAATATTTCCAATTATTTTGTTAAATAATTTCTATTAGGAAAAAAAATATACTTCTCGTTCTTTCTTTCGAAATTCCGCCTCAATATTATCTGCAACAGTATTCTCATGATTTGTGGGATTATTTCGGATTTGATAGTACAGATAATCAAGGCTTGCCTTCAAGGTTTTTGCAGGTTTTTTCGGTAATAATTTGATATTCAAAATTTGTCGTTGTGATTCAGCTACCTACAACATATTTTTTGTGTTATTTAAAGTTAAATAATAATAATAATAATAATAATGGAAACTGAACTGTTATAATATTGGTGTCCAAGTCAATACAACTAACATCCGGTGGTGGATCATATAAATCGAAAAATCTCGAATCAACACCGATTAGAAATGGTAATGGTGCATGTAATACTTCAACTAAACCTAATGGACATAATGGTATATAGGGACATTGCCATTTGAATGGAAATAATAACGATGATACAGCTTCAGCAACAGCTGTTAATGTATCTGGACGTAATGAATGTATTAAGATTTTTTGCTCAGTTAATGCTAATAATAGAACTTGTAAACAATTCTCTGATCCCAAATTCATTAATAAATGTCGAAAACCGGCAGCACTTCTCGGTAATGGTAAATCTTCCGGTTGTGTCATTATAACTTTATCTTGATTATTGTCAGATAATTCTAATAAGATTCTGGGTGATGGAAATGGTACTTCATCTAATAATTGGACAATATAACGTTCAACTGGTATCTGCTGTGGTTCACCACTTGCAACGATTCTCTAGAAAAAAAAAACAATTTTCCTTATTATTCAAACAAGAAAACGGTAAAAAAATCGACTTACATGTAAAAATAATAACCATGTTTCAAAAGAATCAGAAAATGGCCAATGTGATAGAACACATATCGATTTATTCATATTTAAAATATAATCAGAATCTTTTGTATAATTTAATAATTCCTTTTGTTCATCAGTTAGATAGTCGATTGGAAATTTCTCATAAAATGTTACAGCTGAACCATATACTTTATATTTTGCATCTGATACAGTTAATACGAATGTACTGAATACGGGTTTTGGACGTGTTGCCTCTTTCGGCCATAATTCTAATGTTGCACCCATTGGTAAACAAAATAAAGGCACAGATTGGGGGAATGGGAAATTCGGCAAATCCGTCATTGCGTACCTTCAATATAAAAAAAAATGTTTTTAGATTATAATCAAAATTTTTCAGGATATCAAAGTTCAATTGCATCTTTGAAAGATTTTAGAATGAAATTGGTAATGTTTTCATAGAACACTTCAGATCAGTTTGATATCAATAATACGTTATCAATAATAACAAAGATAATTATAAGAAAAACAAAAACAAACTAAATGAGGTAAATTGTGGTGCATTTTTGTTTTTCCCAAATCATCTCTATTTCGCCTTCTTTTTTAGATTTTACCTGGACAAAACTTCTGGTTTATATGTTAATAATTTAGCTCGATTCATGGATTTCTTATAACAAAGGAACACATCACTTCCAACAATGCCCTTATTTAAGTTTTTATTAATGCAACAGAATGCATGTGGTGGTGATTCACCTTTACTAGCAATAACAACACAAATATCGGTAACAACCAGAGCATTACATGGCATTGTTGTTTGTCCACGTCTATATGTTATAAATGTATGTGATGTTGAATTATTTACATTAGCAATATGTTTTCCAACACTTTCTTTAACAACTTCAGCATCCGGCATTAACCATTCTTTACCATCATACATTACTCCTATAAAAACAACAATATAAAATATGAATATATAATGAATACACAAATAAATAGTCGGATAATCACCAATATCAACTAAAGGTGGTTTATCTCGTCCTCGTCTATAACACAGAAAACACTCGATTGTCCTTAAACTACCATGATTCAAGTCAGCTACTAGACCAGTTGGTGTTTTCGTAATAGCTTCATAACCATCTGGTAATGTTTCACCAAGACTTGGAAATATAACACTAATATCGGTGATTGGTGGCTGTCCATGACTAGCTTTCAAATTACCACCTTCTGATAGTGTTGTCTCATCTAATGGTTCAGGATCATCTGGTAGACCAGCAACAACGAAATAATCAGCTACACGTTTATCATCCATGACTTTTCTATCTCGTCCTTATTTAGTCCTATTTTTGTTTTGTTTTCAATAAATTAATATTTGATTATTAATAATTTAACAAACATGAGAGACGAAAAAAAAAACTTAAAAAACTATGAGATTTGTATTATTGACGGTTAATAATACTTGAAATTAAGGCACATATTTTATGAAATAACAACAACTCGTTTGTCGTATAACAAAGTTGAAGGATCAAGTTTTTCTTCTTGGATTTTGGCTTGTTGTTCTCGTTTTTTTGTTGTTGTTGTTGTGTGATTTCGACTTTCTTGTTTCTACTATATTGTTTCTCAATATTGCAAATGAGTCATCGTCAAAAATTGCACTGTCCCTTGATGGAAATTTGATTTCCTTTTCAAAAATTAAAGAAAAAAACGGCTGTACACAAATTTATTATATTTACACAAATGATTTTCTTGTGTTTATCATTTTTTCAATAATAAAAATTTCAATACCCTTCAGTACTTTTGACATTTGAGAAATTGACAACTTGACATTAATCTGTAGATTTCTATGTTATCGACTATTACAGGTAACTGTAATAGTCGATAATGCAGTTTTTTCATGTTATGCACGTTTTAGGCATTTTATAACAAAGTTGAACCATTTTATACAATTTAACCACTAATAATTCAAGAAAATACTGTTTTTCCCCTTTTAAACTTTAAGGAAATTGCAACACATTTGATTCACATGGTGACACTGCTTAGACGATAGACCAGCAGATGTCGCCATTAATCAGGCAGCCATTTTAGTGACATCTATTGTAAATTTTGTCTTTTAAAAGTACAAGGTCATGGATTTTAAACTTTTTTTCAAAAATCCAATGATCAGTGGCGTAACTACCGTGAGGCACGGAGGTACTCACGTATGTAAAGGGCTCATTGAGCCTACTCCAATCAAAAAGAGGAGAAAGAAATATTATCGATTAGGTACACAAACACACATAAGTATATAGATATGTATGGAGGGTCTTTCATGAATTTCTATCTCTGGTGCTCAAATTTGAAGTTACGCCACTGCTAATTCTTAATTAGTATCAGTATCTTTAGGCTTAACTTACCAGTTGTTGACTCATGGAATTTCTTTGTTTAAGTGAATATTTGGCCTTCAATTAAGTATAATCGGTTCTGCATGATTGATTTTAAAGAAGTAAAATTATCACTTCTGGAATTTACCAGTAAGTACACAACTTGGTGGTGCAGAATTATTTTAGGTACTTCCACTTTTTTTTCAGCTACAATTTGATATAAAAAAATATCTACTAGTCAATAACATATGCACTGTGTATAGAATTTCTGGATACTTTAAGTCGAATAATAATTAGATGTGATCAAGATCTCATTAAACTTGTTATTTATTCTTTAAATTGACTCATTAAAACGAAATCAACCATAGAATTGTATAAATAAACAAAACCAGTAATGTTTTCTACTGAATACTATTAATCATATGAATTATTATTTTTTCTCTTTCAAATTATGAAGACAGTGTTTCTTATTTATCATTAAAGTCTCGAATAAATTTAAGTAATTATTGACGTAAGTAAATGAATAGGAGCAGGACCGGCTCGAGGCATTAACACCAAATCTACTAACGATTTGCATAGGGGCACCCGAAACCAAGCGCCAAAATTGATGCTACCTATAAATATAATAGGCATGGGCAACCCTTCCTAGTTCGAAGGCCAAATTATCCACCTTTCTTAGTTCGGGGGCTAAATTGTCCTGTCTCCGAGTCAGCTTAATTGTGAGTTGGCAGAACACACCATTTTTTCTACCACCATGAATCAGACACACTTCGCTGAGATCGATTAGGGCCGGATCAACAGAAGTTGTTTATTATTCTGTGGCCCATATTTAGCTTTAAAACTCGCCGCACCCGTACTTATTGTTAGATGTGTGTGTGGGGGCATTCTTTTACATGTGGCGCTTCAGCACGCTTTTCTGGGAGCTATGAAATGTGTCCACCTATGAAACGGTACTTATGCTGCTTTCAACGCTACCCGGCGTGTCATCCAAAATTCGACGACAACCAATCACAAGCCAGAAACTCCAGTGATCCGATTAGATTTCCTTTGAACGACAGGAAGCCTTGCAAGCAGCATTACGGCCTATTAGAGACAACGAAAAGAGCGAGAAGGTCTCTAAAATGATCTTTGCAGATAAAGGAAAACAAAATTAATATTGAAAAAGATTTATTCAATAATGTAATGAGCAAACTACAATATTTTACAAATTAAAGAGCATCAACATTATATAATAATATTATTTATTGATTATTAGGAATAAGTTAATAATGATTTTTCGTTCAATAGACCACAATATCAAAGAAAAAAACCTCCTTGAACAAAAACCATTAAAAACTATATTCATTGATTATAGATAATTTAACAACAATTACTATTAGTTAATGATTATCATCGTTATCTCATCTCAAGTCTTTATTGGCATTATTATAGATCTATGTCGAGTTTTCTATTTTGTTTTTATTTCATTACTTTAATTAGTCATTTATATGCTTTTAAAAACCTGTTTTATTTTATTCTTAATGTTTAAATTAATTTTATTTTTTCAATTAAATTTTCACAGTTCCTCCGGTACCATTTTTAATAATGCCATTTTCTTTTTTGCTACTTTTGAAATGAGCACATCTATAGGTTTTGTGGTGTCATATAATGATGGAGCATTCAATATAATTATTCCAGTACCAATTACACAAGCCAGTGTAAAGATCCATAAGAAAAGTCGATCAAGGACCATTGCAACATATTTCCAGTCCTCCTCCACCTTAAAAATTCCACATATACAGTTGAATACTCCTTAGCGTACGCATATATTAGCAGTCCATCCTTAGTTGAATATGGTCGAACATTTCCGGTTTATTTTGGAAAGGAATCGTGTTTTGAATATAAAATGTTCCGTAAAATATCCTTACGGGTGGAAAATTGGGAAACAGATGGAGTGGAATTGAAGACTGAGAGAGGTTCAGGTCCATATGGGACTGTAATGCCGTAAATGGGACAAGTAAGTTTAATATTAGCGAAAATACGCACATAGATGTGCCCATTGCTCACTCTTATCCAAAGATCAACTAACGATGGACCAGTTATAACAGGATTTATACTTACATTTTCGAATGCATCTTTATTTCTGACATGTTGAGCAATGAATCTAGAATCGGCCATTGTTTTCTCCATATCGTGCAGATCCAGTTTATCGAATGACGGACTCGCATCACTAGTACCATCAAAAGTATTTGTTCGACAACTAGCCGGACTATAAAGATCCTCATCACCTCCAGATAGAGGCATGGTAGGGAATGGTGGTTCACCAAAACATGGACCTATACCTCCTGATGCGGCCATATCAAATCTTGATGGTGGTGGAAGACCCAAATCGAAACTTTCAAATGATGTTTTTTCAAACGGTTTACATTTATCCATCATTGGTACTTGAATAACATCAGTTAACATACTATCCTGACATTTATCATCATCATCATCCTTTTTCGGTCGTTCGATAAAGAGAAATTTCGGTAAGATATCAATGAAGAAAAGTCGTACCCATGGTGCTAATTTATGTGTGACAGGTGATCGGAAGTTAACATTTAATACAGCAATTGTTATGACGACTGATAATGTGCACAATAACATCGTGAAGAGTAAATATTTACCTAACAGAGGCACTGTAATGGAAGTAGGTGGAATAATTTCCACCAAAAGTAAAAAGAACACTGTCAGAGATAGAAGAATTGAAATACATAAAGAAACTTTTTCACCAGAATCTGATGGTAAATAAAACACTAAAATGGATAGAAATGATATACCAACACATGGTATAATTAAATTAACAGTGTAAAATAATGTTTTCCGTCGTAATGTTATATAAAAGATTATGTCAGGATAGGGCTCTTCACAACAACTGTAGAATTTCTCATTACGTACAGCTGGTACTTTCATTATATCCCATTCTACTGATATGTAATAGTCTTGGAGGTCGATGCCTACATCAATTTGGTTGGAATCTTGCACTTGGGATAAATGCCGCAAATCAACCTGTCAACAAACAAATAAAACGATAGATTAACTATACTAACACCGCAAGCTGGTTATGTGATTTATTGCACGTAATTTTAACTGTTTAAAGTTATCTAGGGAGTTGTTTGCGTTTTTTTTTGTGGCTTTTAGAAGGACTAGAACAAAGTAATGGTAATGGAGAAGTAAAGTGTCTTCACCACAAACAATACACTTGAAAAATAATCACCAAATCTAGATTTTCGTTCTTCCAAAACGATTACAGAATTGGTTATGAACTTGCCTATTTAAATTTATAAATGTACATGAACACAATTAATGATTCGATGGGATTCTGTCACATCTTTCGCTTGCTGGCTGTCGGTGTTGAACCGTAATGAGGACTTTAATATTCTGCACGTAGTCCTCATTGACTTGTTTTGCTTCTCCCACAAAAGAACCAAATAATAAGTAAGCTTTAAGCTTTTCTGTGTATGTTTTTGAATTATATATTGGTCGTTTTCTAACTGTCACTGAGTGTGCAGAAGATAGTTTACGAAGACATGACAAGAACTTGCTTATAGAATACCGTTTGATTGAGAAAAAAGTAGGGCCGTACTTACGCACAACCTCCTGCCCCGTAGCGATAGGGATTCCAAAAGTTAATTTGACTAAAATTATGCTTCAAGAAAGCTACATTTGAGCAAAAAATACTGCACTCGCAACCTAGTAATTGCATTTATACAGTAGTGTAAGGTATCCAAATATCGCCCCTTTCTGTTTTCTTTTGATATAAATTCTGAAAATTATACCTATATTGAGTTATTTTTTACTTGGTTGAGTATCCTGCAATCTAATAGCTGCGCGGGTCCCAAGAAGGGTAAGTTCAGCCCTGCACAATACTTCTCGTCGAGGATGATTTGTTACAGAATCCCACAAATCCCATTGCGGATTATGAAAATATCACGATCTAAAGTTGTTACCTACTATCTGCAGTCGTTTGGTTTGAAAATTTATTTGTTAATATCAAAACATTGGCTTAGGTTTGTAAATTAATTTAAGACAAATGGTCAATAAAATGCTTTGATTATATTTATAGAGGCAACTCACCATATATCCGTCGTATGTCCACGATCCGAATTTCATAAAGCAAGTTTGCTCATCAAACGGAAAATATTCAACATCGATCTCACAGAATGATTTATAAATTGCTGGTGGTTTCCATACGACTTTCCCCGTATGATGTAAAATCGCCTTGGTCATAATAGTTACTTCGTAGTTACCATCAGCACTGAAAATAAAATTCTTAACATAACATTTGAAGAAACCTTGGATCTAACTTGAAACTTTCTTGGGAAATATTCAGTTTCAAGTAAAACTTGGATAAAAACTTGTTTGTTTGTTTGTCCATCTTAGAAACAATATAAATAAAAATAAAAGAACAAAGTCAAATCTTTGAGTTTGCTAATGGATGGTTTATAATTTGTTTCCTTTGTCTATTTTCTAGATTTTATTTTATATTGTCCTAAATAAATTCTATTGATTGTTTGTCTACAAAGCTTGTCAGTATGATTTCAGATGTGTTTCAATTACATCAAACAGAAACTTTATAGATGAAGGAATTTGAAATCAACTTTGGGATTAATGTAAAGCTTTTGAATAAATATGAAATACTTGCATACTTTTAATACACTCGAGCGTAATAAAATCTTCTATTATTTCTATTAATTCTTTGAAAAGTTAAAGGCAAATTTTCATCATCTCAACAATTATTAAAAATGAATAATAAAGAACAGTGAAATTAGATTAAGCTGACATGAAAAACGAAAGACAATATGATGACGATGAAAAGAAAATATTATAAAATTGATCCATGAGAAGAAAAGGAGAAGAAAAAAGCAATTTCCTTGAAGACGAAGGAAGAAAAAAAGATTGTAGTAAATGGATTATAATAAAGAGAATAAAAAACTGTACTGGTGATTAATCATTGTTGGGAGCGCTGGATAGAAGATAAGAATTCTGGAATACAAATGGTATTGTTCTGCAAATAATGTTTTGTTGTAGATAAAGTTTGTCAGTGTTCTCCACTTTTTCCTGTTTGTTTAAATAATTTTCAATAAAATTTAATACAGTCGGGCCGCCGTATCCGTGGTTTCGGTCATCCGCGGTTGTCTGCAGCCCAATGAGTTTGTAAGAAATAAACGAGTTTCAACACTGAAAAACAAATGTTCATTATCAACGATCCTCAAATATCAACATCGTGTGCTTCTGACGTCAAACTATCAACATTGTTTGCTGTTCCTTCAGCTTCGTAGTTTGAACTGCCAGAATCACCTGAAGCAGATGAACCTTCCTATAACGATTAATACGTCACTATCACTTGACGTCGTGAGATTGTGCATCATTTATCAATTAAACTTAATAACGGGTACGTATATAAAGGAAAACCGATTTATGGCGTTCTCTGCTATCCGCGGTTTTATCTAGGTATTCGCGGAAAGTCTTGGAACGTATCCGCCGTGGATACGGAGGCCCGATTGCGTAATTTATATTGTAGAAATTCATTTATTGACCACCTTTCTGTTCGTTAATGATTTTTGAAATTGGAAAATAGAGGGTCGCTAGGCGCATCTTGAATTACTAGAATTAGAAAATCCAAACTTTTGTAATTTCGTAACTCTAGGTATAAAAAATCTGAATTGAACAAAAAAGTAAATATTAAGATAACTCAAAAACAACAATTTATATGATTTTATAAAGAGAAAAAATAGAGGAACAACATAAATCAGGAACACTGCAAAATTATTAGCTTTAGTTCAAAAATCTCAGAGTAGAATTTGATTTATAGAAGAACTTTACTATAAACTTGGTAGTATAGTATTTTGTTTCTATTCCAAGTTTCTGAAGAAGTCGGAAACTACCAGTACATGTTATATTCTAGGGCCTGATGCAACAATTATGTTTTTTTGTAAGGGATAAAATACAAAAGCTATGCAATTTTGAAAAAGGAGCAACGAATACACAATGGGTTTTGTGGAATGTGTCCACATATTTTGGATATTAACATAAATATCTACGATAAAGAATCTATTTTATTAAAATACGTGTATGTATAAGGAAATGGGTCCACAAGCTAAAAGTCACTAATCAGAAATTTCCGAACTGTATGAATACGTTTCAGTTGGCTGCCGTTTATTTTCTAGTCCCAAAAATAAAACAAAGACCCGATTAAAAGGTCGTAAAATGTGAATTGGTGTTTTCTTTCCTATAGACTACAAAATATTTTAATGAAATTGTTTGATAAATGTGTAAATTGAAGAAATGTATAGCTATAATCGTCTGTAGTAGAGCGCTCTCCCGGCGCATCCACCAAATTTCAATTTACGTTACTTGTTCGGACTTCTGGTAAATTATAATCAAAAATTGATTATATACGTAATATGTGTATTACAGATTTGTTAAATTAATATACCTACTTGTTATATAAGACAATATCTGGAAGCCATATATGTTCAGATGGTACATGTAAAGTTTCTACACCGTTGTAGTCGTCCGGATTCCACTTGAGCTTATAATCGTTCCATTCCTGAAATGCATACACACAGCGGCCATGGATTTAGCGATTAAAATTGCGAACGTTCCAAATAACATCAACATCATCATCATACCTGTTCAACCCAAACGTTCGTAGTCATGATTTGATTTTTTAAATTCTACAACAATCCACAAAAAATAATTCCATTAAATAAATAATAGGAGTATTATCGATTATATGGAAATAATAGTTTTCAACTTACAACATCGATTAGTTGCGATAAACGTAACCCCATTTTTACAGTAAGTCGATCCGAATTGTTACCAACAGGTCGAATGAGGCGATTATAGTTTGATAGAAGATCATCGTAAAGACGTTTCGCATCCTGATTGCCAACAGCATCTTTACCAGCCCATCCCAATAATAACCATGAAATGGTGAGCAACAGCTCCATAGTATACCTGTCTGTAGATTTCAACACAATTATATCTAACTAGATATTTGTAGATGTTTGGTCAACTTGTTTTGTGTGTTAATAATCTATCAATGTTAAATGTCAGTATTCCGGGCCAACTGTAGTAATTAATGATAGTGAAGATCTATTTGTAAATTTACTAAGCTTTCATTATGTCATAACTTTATGATAACTTTTGAACGTATTATCTAGATAAGTACAAGAATTGATAGTTTTTTTTTCTTGTTTGTTCGTCTTAGACAAAAAAAATCTCCTGTCAATACCGATTGAGAGTAATCTAGTTGAATGGACAAGATAGCGAATGTAACGTTTCGAATTGCATAAATTTTACAGTTTTTTGATTCATGTCGCCAGAGATTTATATCAAGATTGGTTGGTGGTTTTTGGTTTGTAAACTTTCCCAATTAAAACTATTTAATCAGATCCTGTAGACTGATTTCAAACAACAATGAAACAGAAAAAAAAACACCATTCCTTAATTAGATTTTTGCGACTTTACATTTTTTTCTGTAAGACTTTTAAGATATTCAATTTAATTCTTATGCATAACGAGTAACCTGTTTTCACCAAAATTGCGATGACTGTAAAGGCAACAAAAAAAAATATATTTTAAAGAGGATTTCAAAAGAAAACTCTTATATTTCTAACTTTTGTATGACATAAAGATGATATACGTTGAACATTTCGAGCTTGGCATTCGTTTGTATTGTTCACAGTTGAAGCATTGTTCTTTGTTTATACATTTTTTCTCTTTGTATTTGACTGTCTCCAAATGTCTTGATTTAAAGATCACATTCTTATTATTTTTTAGGAAATATTTGAAATATTTGTTGTGCAAAGGGTAAAAATATAATCTATTTAACCACACAAAATTAGAGCATTGAATTTTAATAGATGTTATAACAAGAATGAGCTCTAAAAGCATTTTATATCTACGCTTATAAAGATGCTTTAATCATTATCGCTGAGTGAACGCAACGCTTATTTGTAATGTTACTAAAAATAACGATAAAGACAATATTTGGCAATTCACTTGTTATTTATTTATAACTACATTTCTGCTTGATTTCTGTTTTCCATTATCGTACAGCATGCTTTCTCGTTAATACTGTTTACAGTCTGTTTTTAAATGTTTACCAAACAAGTCTGAAAAATTGAGCTGATGTTAAGGAGTTCTTACCATTCATACGTTAATTGTTATGCCAGTTCTGTAGAGAAGAATACAAATTGTATTGATTGGGTGATTTCGCGAAACTCACGCCAAACGATAAATCCCGATAATTGCCTGGTAGAAAGAGATGAATGAATGCGCAAAACACTAGTAAACACGATTATGTGCGCAAGTTGCTTACCTTGTCTGTCAGCAGTTACCGTTTAGCGTGTGGTTTAACGTTATGTGGCAGAATCTTCCTAATATTTTCATTTCTCACAAGATTCAACGTTATAGTCCTCGTTAGCGTATAAGTGACGAAATTTGATTAACTGTAAGAAGAGACTGGATTCCTAAAGCAAGTCTCGGCAAAGGAGGACTAAAATAGAAAGATCTTAAGTAATAACTGTTTTATTTTGTCCAGCAAATTTATTTCTAATTTTCATTATAAAGTCTTTAAATAATTTCTAAAACGCATTTTAAATAAATAAAAGTATCCTATACTGTTCCGTTAACAATATTTTTTCTGTAGAAATTTGCTACCCATAATTGGGAAACTTTCTGATTGCTCAAGATTATCTATCAACTGTCTAAATAAGCGGAAAAGGAGTTTTCTCAAGTTTGTTTTATTAGCGAAATTTTTCATTACTTCTTCCCGTTTTCCACATTCCGATAGTTGTAATTTATACAATCTACATGTCATGATTCTCTTCATAATCTAAAAATCAATATTTGAAATTGAAACTATAATATAATTTTATGTTAGTGTCATATTGAGTGAGAGAAAGTTTCTATTAATCGAATAATTGTTTCAATTTTCCCACTTACAGTTTATAATGAGAAATTTCGCTACTTCTTCTATAATATTTAGTTTACTTTTTGTGTTTGCATTTTACGTTGTGACAGTAAGTTAGATTGTTTTATTGTTTAAATTCGAGTTATAATATAATATTTATCTACTTCGTTTTTAAGTCAATATAAATTTAGAAATAAACAGCTTTGTTTTTGTCAATTTTGTGTGTGACACAAACAGAATTTCCATTGGAAATATAACGTTTGTTAAGATTGTTTTCGAATTGATGTTAGTCAGAGTTTGGAATATTTGGGGAAAGAAAATGGGCAAATATTGATTTGATTTGACTGGAAAGGAAAAAACAAGTAAATAGAAAGTTTCACAAAAATTTCACTTGAAATTTACTTGAAGCTTTCAAGGCACAATCAGTAAGAAAATTTTAGTGAATTTCTTCTTTGAACGAGATTATTTTGATCTGAAAGAAACGGTAGAAAAATGTTTCTTATAAGAATTTCAAAAGGACTTTCGGGACAAACATTCTCGTGTTTATTTTTGAATTACAGTGAACAACCAAAAAATCTTATATTTCCTTCAAATATGAGCAAATAATTCCGCGTAAGCACACCGACATATGAAAAATACGGTATTCGAGCTATAAAGTAAAATTAAGAACCTTTACAGGAGTCATAGGTTCTACCGTTCTTTAAAAATTCAAGGATCCCAATATTTTTGTGGGAAACTACAAATAACTCTTTAAAAATACATATTTTTAGAGGCAATCGTATTTTGTACATTAATAATATATTCCCCGTGTATTTTTTAGATATTTATATACAAAATTATCATTTTTTGGGGCGTTTCAGTGCTTGCTTTTATAGTTTAGTCTGTGTTAGGTTTTCGAATTTCCAAAAAGCATTTCCCTTACAAACCAATATAACTAAAAATAAGCTTTTCCCTTGAAAAAAGCTTTTATAAAAGAGTGAAAGTATCATTAAAACTTGTATGTGGAAAGCGTTATCTTTTAAAATAGATTATCTAAAAGGATCGAGTTGATGATATTAGTGGTGTGTCTGTAATAGTACTTGAATAACTATTTAAAAGACTGTTAAAAATTTAATTGAAAATCAGAATTTTCCGAGATTATTAAAAAATGGTTTTGCTTCTCAAATTTTGAAGAATAGACTCCTAAAATTTGTAAAAATTGAAGATCTAAGTGAAAATAATTTCTGTGTTCACATTATTGATGATTGAGGAAAGGGTGGACCATTTGGCAATTTGTCGTTGATATTTAATTGGCCCCAGTCCAAAACGTCAAGTGTTTGCTAATCCACTTTAAATAAATCGCCAATAAAATACTTCGTTATTGTAAACGATACTAGAAATGAAAATATCTTCACTAACGACAAAGACTATACTCGAAAAGCTTCAAGTCAATCAGGAGTGAACGCCCACTTTGCTAGTTTCTAAACAAAAATCGTAAACCTTGCCGATTGAACCATAAATTTGCCAAATTGTTTTTTTTGGGACGATTTTTCTCACATAATAATTGCTTACCTCTTACATGATCACATGAAATATTTCAAATAAATTGTCCATTATTATTTGTTTTATACACTACCACTGGAAACACCACGCACGGGTTAGTGTTGTGTTGGAGAGATTCGCACACCGTCCTGCTGCCGGCCAAACATCCCTAGCTACTGGGGTGCAGCATCCCTTCAGCAGTTCTTTGGCATGCCGGACGTGCGCGAACGATACCGAGAAACGCCAGTCAATACCCAGTCGGAGAGACTGGATCCGGAGGGTGGACCGGAATTATCGTTAACACTATGAATGAAGGATCCACCGAAACGGCAATGCGATATACCGCCACCACCACCACCACTACCACTATCGCTGCCACCATTACCACCGAGACTCTCTGCCGTTATTACCACCACTTCAGATTGATACCAATATTAATTAATAATGAAAAGTCACACGCCCCCCCATGCTGATCAGGCGGCCAGATCAGGAGCTAAATTGCGTATTTCCGATGCTTCCCATGATATTAATTAGCGACATTTGGGAGTATATTGGCAACAGTTTAATTCAGTTGACAGTCAATCATCCGGTATACTGAAAAATTGGGTCATAGGGTTTGCCCAAAAATTAGCGAGATTACGTTTTTTCATTGCCATCCAAAAACAAATTCCAACTTTACTTAACCTTTAGCTACTGACGTGGTTTTTTTTTAACGTAACCACTGACGTGGGGGCTTGGCAGGCCCCTGCCTTTATGTGATTATTTTAACGAATCACTAGGGTTTATTGTTTTGGATAATCAATAACTTGCATAAATAAGCATATTTTAATAAAATAAACTTATATTTGGAATCAACTTTTATTTAAATGACACTTATTTTTGGCAATTAAGTACAGTCAACATATTTTTGGCACAAATCACTTGAGATCAGAAATCAATCTGTATTTCTCAAAATTTTAAACAAAATCGACAATTCAACTTATATAATAAAACCTCAATAATGTGTCTAATAAACTATACATAATGACCTATGGTACTGTAAGTGGAATAAAAAACTGCAAGGCACCAATTTTCACAAATTACACACAGTCCGGACAAACTTTCTTAGCGCATTGAAGGCAAACATGTTTTATACACAAATAACATGTGTGTGTAGACTTTCTCTGAAGCTTTAGTGGACACGTGTGGCATCTTCTTCTTTGTTTCAACTCGTCTTCTTGAACTTCTGGACGATCAGGCATAGCAGATCCCAGTACTCGCGTCAAACTCAGACGAAGTTCCCGTGATATTCTTTCGTTCAACACTCTTCTTTTCATATGCGGCAACACCAAACTGCGAGCCAATTCCTTTATGAAAATTCCTCTTTCGGTAATCTTTCCGTGATGTATGTCATACAATATGTGACTATTGACAGAGCTGATATCTAACATGCGGTAAAAAATAACCATCGGCCAACGTCGGGTCCTACGACTGCATGTATAAATGGAGCACTTTTTATCTAGTTCGTCCACTCCTCCTTTAGTTGAGTTATAAAACTGTATAATTTCAGGCTTTCCAGTAGATTCATCAATAGCTTCAGCATGGTGCATTGAAGATAAAAGGATCACTGCTTTATCTTTTTTTGGGACATGAGATACTAGCGTATTTTGGCCGGCAAAACCATAAAGTGTGGATCCTCTTTCTCTTTGTTTTGATGGAAGAAACTCTTTCGGTATCTCGCGTTTATTTTTTTTCAAAGTACCAACACATGTTAGACCCTTTTTCTTCAAATCATCGGCAAGTTCCACTGACGTAAACCAGTTATCGCATGTTATGTTTCTGTTGCTTCCATACAATGGCTTCGCAAGACGAATTACAGATTGCGTTGGTACCAGGAACTTTTTTTCTTCATCTGTCAAACCCTCACCATCCGATCCACGTCCTGTATATATGTAACAGTTATAAAAATAACCATTCTTTGCATCGCATAAGCACATCAATTTCAACCCGTACTTAGCTGGCTTCATTGGCATATAAATCAATAGATGTGTGCGTCCTCGAAAAGGGACCAACATTTCGTCCACGGTGGCATACTCGCTGACGTTATACACCTTCTGGCAATTACCCACAAATTTTGTAAAAAGGCATGAAATTGCTGCTATCTTATCAAACTGTCTTCGTTCTTCACGATCAGACGGGTTATCGAAGCGAATGCAATGCAGGATACATAAGAATCTATATTTAGACATCACACATCTAAATATCTCGCGACCGGTACCATCAGTCGCAAATATATAATCCACATTTTCATGATTTGATTTGAACACCGCTGTGAACAAAAGAAGACCAATAAAGGCGTGAAGTTCGATCATGTCTAAATCTTTAAGTTCTGGGCGATTTTCTTTTACAAATTTAGTTCTATATTCTTTTATCTTTTCATTAGTCCACTTGAGAATCTCTTGCAACATATCATCGTCCATATACTTATTCCATAAAGAAAAAGGGTCTTTTAAATCTTTTTCTGTGAGGTTTGAAGAATTAGTCTTTCTTATAATGTTATGTTGGGGAGTTCTAACTGCTTTTGATGGAGGTTGACGGGCCCATTTGTAACGGTTTTTACCGTAGTACGATCTCAATGATGTCAGGGGAACTTCGTCTTCTTCCAGGTCTGAGTCACTGGAGGAATCTGAATCATATCCGTGTTGCTCCGGAATAAACGTGTCACCGATATCTTCTGTCTCTGAACCGCTAGAGTCCTCACAATTTATCCAGCAAGACACAGCTGACTCAAAATCACTGTTACCAGGCACAAATAATCTTCTACTTTTAGAACAATGTGGGTTATCGTCAGTATTGGTTGACCGTTTTCTTCCGGATGTAGTACTGGGTTCCATTTTAGGGTAATCTTCAAATTACTAAGATAAAAACAACAAAATCTGAATCTAAGCGATTTGTTAAGAAGTTACGTAAATACTGACATGGGGCCTGAGAGGCCCACGAAAAATTTCGAAATTATTATACTCAACAAAATTGGGCGCGCGGACACCTACACAACCACTGACGGCCTTGGTGCGACTTAACTCGAAGCTACTAGACGCAGCGTCAGCGTCGCCTGCGCGAAAGGGGAGTAATTCGATATTATTACATTTGCTTGGCCTGAGCGGCCCCCACCTCAGCAGTTAAAGGTTAACAATAAGATGAGAAGTTTTGATTGTAATTCTTCATTGCGGAGAGACTGAAGAACCTTATTTTCTCTAAATTTAACTTAAATTAAATGAAATAAATTCGTTTCTCTGTAATGTAAAGAGAATACTGTTGGAAATCCATTTGTCAAATGGAGCTGCATAAAAGTGGTTCGCTTGAAGAAATATGCCACATAAATTAAAGCTGTTTTCTTGGTTTTAGATCGATATTATCACATAAAGATGTCTGTAGGGCAAGTTTTTTAATGAATTATCTCAACTACCTGCTATTTATTTTAATACTAATTCAACTTTTTCAAGACGCACGATCGTGACAGCTCTTCTATCAAGTTGTCTAAAATGTTTCTTGGTCATTGTAACTAAAACCCCAAAAAGGAGGAAAATTTTTCTTTCGATTGCAAGTTATATACGTTTTTGTTTTAAAAAAATAGAGGAGTCTTTAACCTTTTCCATTACTCATTCAGTTTTTATAATTTTGACCAACTCACAATTGGTTGATGTCGTTTAGAGCCAAACAAAACGAGCTATCTTAAATTCTCCTACACTAGAGGCTCATTAAATGTCCGTTTTTCTTGTTTTTTTGTCTGTATAGTAGATGTATGCGTGTATCTAGAATTTTTCTTCTCCTTTATAGTAATTTAAGAAATATTTTATGTGTTCCGTGTTGAAGTATCGGTCCCTAGTTGTCAGTTTTCCTTTCAGCCCGAAATATAAACGGAAGTTAAACTGACAGAAAGCCCTCATCGAAAGTATTTTTCATTGAAACTTTCAGAAGGACACCGAATTTCATCCTCCCACCCCCAGAAAATCTATCAACTTCGATATTGACCGTTCATCAATTTTCGAAACGTGTCGAAACTAAATTGCAACAGGCTACTTCATAGTGATAGGTGATAAATGTATTTATATTGACTTGCCAACAATACAACAACAACAACAACAACAACAACAACAACAACAACAACAACAACAACAACATTTAAGGCTTTTTTTAGGTATGTTAACAATAGTAAGAATTTTATTCGGGTGTATCATCCATTTATTGAAATCTGGATACAAACAAAAATTATTAGAGTTGGTTAATTTTTGTTCCATTTCTGTGATTTACTTTCTTTCACGATAATGAGATTACGTATCGGGCAAATGTTCAAATGCAGAATAATAGCCAAGGGCTAAATCAATCAATGAAAACGGACAACCTGGAAACAATTCAAAACATTCATTTCTAGTCTGTATTCCCTTTTCACTAGCTGAATTATAGTGGTGATGTTGCCGTGTATCGTCTTTTATGAAACCATCATCGTAAGGATATCTGTAAAATATTATACAGAATGGTTTTCTCTATGATCAGATGGGAGAAATAGAAGCAATCTAAACCTGAAGATAATTCCAAGAATTTCATCGATAAGACTTTCACCATTCAATTGAAAATTACGTTGAGCTTCACATAAAACTCTTAAAATACAGTCACGACCACTGTAGCCCATTCTAAAATAATGTCTTGTATTTATGTTGTCTATTTATTTAAAGAAATATTTATTCTTACGAATTTAAAATTGTCTCCATTTTTGTGTAGAGATCACGTCGATGTCGTCTCTGTACCATTTCTTTAGGTAAATTGAGCAATTCTCGAAACTCTTTGGTATCGTTTGGTAGTTCATATGAAATACCCCAATTTACACCTTCTGTATATATTTCACCTGGTAGTAATCCGGTTTGTGCTGTCATACACATTGCAATCTTGATAAAAATTTGAAAAATTCAAATTAAAAAAAAAGTTTTTATGGAATAGATAATAAACAGGAAAATTGGCAGAAGTTTTATCCTACTTACCGATAATGTCGAACCTTCCGGGAATACTAGATAGCGTTTTTGACGTGATAACGATTTATTAATATTTTTAGCGTTTACAGTAACTATTATTATAGATAACAACAATAGAATTAATATGAACAAATTCAAACCATATATCTTCATTGTATGTGAAAAATGAATGACAATAGTAATGACTTTCGAACCCGTTATTTTCACAAAATAACACGGTAAACTGTATAAATAACTGTTGAAATGGCTTACGCAAGGAAATTTATTCGATTTTATGTATGCATGTTTAAAGATATAATTTACACTGAAATATGATGTAGTCAAACGAAAATTAAATCTTTTCAAGATTCGGAAAAATTGTATATTTTTCGTGTTAATAATCGTTACATGTAGGTACAGTAATCATCAAATATAAAACACTGGCATTGATTTTAGCAGATTTTTCTACTAGAACCAATGTAAATACAATAGAGTTATAGCTGATTCTATCTAGTTTTTACTTGATGACCCGGTATCTGCCTAGAATAAAGTTTTTGAATCGACGTTGATGCCATAAAAACGATTGCTTTCAAATTTTTTGTTCCACAACTACTGAAGTCGACAAAACTAGACAAGCTTATAATACCATTTCTATTAAACATACGCCGAAAAAAACTGTTTTTGATAGGACACTGCTAAAAAATTTACGAGAAATGTTTCATTTAAACTGGCGCAACCGGTGTTTAAACGATTTTTGTGTAGAACTGATGTTATATTTTATAAGTAAGGGTGTTAAGAAAGCGAGAAAAAAAAGCAGTTGGTGGGATTCGTTTATAATAAAAAAGGGTCTATATGAACTTTTCGAGATACTTATTTATGAGACAAGTATAAAAATTTATAGAAAAAAAAATGTTGAGTAAACTCTCGAGAACTTTTAAACAAGTGCCTTGGAAAATCTCAACTCTTCTTATACAAGACAAAATAGTTGTTTACTTTAATTCACATTAATCGATGTCTATTTAGCGTGACTAAAGTGGGCTATACATGATCTGGCATGATCAGGTTGTCAGGCCGATTGGACAGATCAGGCGCAATGGCAGGTTTAAAGATCTTGCATCGCCAAAATATGGCTCGTATAAGATACCGTGTCAGGCCGTATGTACACACCGTCTGATCTCGTCAGATGCTGTAGATTGTGTGTAGCTCACTTAAGAATCTTTCTTAGACATGTGGGTGCGAATAAGTTTTTATTGACTATAGCAGCAGATTTCAAAAATAACAACGATAATGCTAAGAATTACCTCATCAACTGTCTTTATATTTAATTTTTTTCCTAACAAATTGGCTCCTCGGAGATTCCATGTCAGTTATGTAAATGTTGAGATTTTAGCATTACAATTAGCTGTTATACATTCAAATGTATAAATACATTCAAAATTGAATTACTTGAACACTTCTCACTGTAAAATATGGCTATAGGTATATAATCAAATTTGCATTGAATTTTCGTTTGAGTGATTAATTCTATGAATTAGAATTTAAGCTAATAAACCGTATAAGGAATATTCACGTTTATATAGGATATTTTTGTGGACGTGAGATTCAATTTATTAGTATGCAGTAAAATTTCCATATATGATATTTATCAGTTATTAGTAAACTAGACACGAAAATATTTTTGCTTGATAATACAAAAATTTGATAACACCCTCTTTCACATCATAACAATATTATATTGAATTTTGTGCTGACATTGGAAATTGGGCCAACAGTACGACATGTGTTTCTGTCACTGAAACTTGAAGTCGATTATTCGAGTATTGTTACGCCTGTAGAAATAAACAGAAATACGAACTTGTATTTAATTGTATTTCAATCTTTCCTTTACAAAACGAAAATAAATAGAAACTTGAAAACGATTAATTAAATTTTCAATTAAAACAATTTTTCCGTTTAATTTATTGATGAAGTTGATATTTGATGAGATTCCTCCATATAATTGTTTTAATATCCTAAACCATGATCAAGAAGCGATATTGAACATGCAGGAAACATATCACTACAATCCTGTTGCTTGTTTTCACGACCTCGTCGATACGCCCAATGATAGAGATGATGCTCTTCAGGCTCAGATTCCGATAAGGTTTGTTGTGGGAATCTATATCGATCAATAGAGAGATTAATTATCATGTGTAGCTTTTTACGTTGAAAAGGATACCACTTCAATGATACTCACTTGAAAAGTAACCGTATTATCTCATCTGATAGGGTTGTTTTTTTTGATTTTTGATAACGAGCAGCTTCACATAAAGTACGCAGTATACAGGAGCGGCCGTCATAACCCATTCTAAATACACACACAATAATTAGATAAAGTTTTAGATAAGGAAACTTAATGTGAACATTAACTTAATTTAATATTGTTAAAGTAGTTTTAGGGTATAATTTGGTTTACCTAAAGTAAATTATACAGAGTTTCCAGGCAAAAAATATCTACTTCATTCTCGGATTCTTAATTGTAACAGGTTTATTTACTTTGTTTACCGATTAAAGGAAACAAATTAGAAGATAAGTATTCGCGTTTATAGCTGAGCAAGATAGGTATTTTACAGTGGGACACTCTGTACTAATATTAGAGTTTCCCGACTGACCTTATCACTATCTCCTTTTTATGACAAAAAATTTATATGCTTTATGAAGTATTTTTAGTGTTTTTTGTGAGACATCTAGTTGGAGTTGTATTACGAAGCAATAAGAAACTGGGTTAAGGATAACTGTACGTGGCATTACTGCAACGTTGCAATAGTTTGGATTTTAATTAATTGAAGTAATTCTAATACAATTATCTAGTGAAATCATGCATTTAATGATTACCTTATACGTAATTCACATGAGAATTGTTATTAACACAAGAATACTACAATATATAGGTTAATGGAATTACCTACAATTAATGAAACATTTGTGGTCATGGATCCCCTAAGACTGAACTTAAGATTTAAAACCCTAAAGTGCATGAAATATTTGAAGGCTCATAATACAATATTTCTTTAAGACTTCGCGGTCCCTGGGGATCCGCCGACCACATATTATGAACCGCTGGTCTACAGTAATACAAGTAAATGTATTATATTCTTTGAATTTTTATAATTTTTTAATCGGAAAATTAAGCGTTGACTTGTCAATAGGAAGGAGAGAAGCTTCAAACTAATTAAGTGTGATTAGATTAGCTGAAAAACAGGGGATCAACCCTTATTTACGAAATGAAGGAAGAGGGAAGAAGAAATCTTATCGATATGTAGCTTTTACCGAAATTATATGTTTTAATCAGGGCTAACAAACATACTAATTGTAAAAATAAAGTATTTTTCATAGATAGGCGATTTTTCGTTGTGGCTGTGGCAAAGATAAACCTTGAGATTTGGAACCTATTCGCCGTCGTGAGGTCCAAATCTCAAGATCTGCAGTTATTGCAAAGTATAAATAGCTTCTTTTCAAACTTACGAATTCATGATGATTTCTATTTTGTCATATACGTCTCTGCGATGTCTTCGTCTTTTAACGTATTTCGGTTTATTATCAAAAATTGTCGTGAAAGCGGTACGATTTGGTAGATCATAAGCTACACCCCAATTAACACCTTCAGTAAATACTTGAAATGGTAATATGGTATCTGTGACCACACAATAAGCAAACTATATAAGAAAAAGAAATAATAATAATAATAATGAGAACAATGTTGTAGAGGCGTTATAATAAATGGAACTCACAATCACTGTCGATCCATCCGGGAAAGCCACATATCTTTTACGACGCGAAAGAATAGCGTTGTCATTCTTAGATCCTTTTGAATTTATTTCAGTAACAAAAAAGAATAGTCCCACAAAAATAACAACAACAATATATTTAGTGATCTCCATTCTATTTCTATCACAGAAATGTTGAAAAATCCCATTAAAAAAAAAACAAAGACGAGTTTAAGGTCGAATAAAAATTGAATTAGTTCTTTGATGTTAATTGAAACTGAATTTTTATAAATATTAACATTATTCATACTCGTTGTTAACAATACGATGACAATTTGAACTCATATGTTGTGTTACACTATACCGTTCGTTTAGAACGGTTCATTCAATTAGTACAAATTTTATTCTATTCCAACTTACGATTAGTGGTAGTTTTTATTACAAATTTTATTTTTTGTAGTTTTTAAGCATTTAATCAAGAAAAATGGCTAGAAAACTTGTTCTGTGCATACTTATTGTCGTAATTTTAATAAAAGTGTCACTACAAAGCTTAGAAGATGATATAAATGCTCGAATGAATTCAACTAGTGAAAAAACTTTACAGAGACATCGTAGATATCTCATTTTTCCTGAGGGTAGTTCACTGCAACTGGGTCAGTATAATTTATACATACAATTTAAGAAATTTTCAAGATGAAGTGGCTTTTTTATATAAAGCTTTTAATTTTCTTTTGTATCCTATAGACCAAGACATACAATAGAGTTAGTCATGATTAGCGCTCACGCAACGTGTTTCATACCCTTGTCTGTCGTGTGTCAGGTATATTACTTGATACTGTTTACACGTAATCCGTAATTTACTTGATCACAATTAAATCCTATCGTATGTCGTGGTCTAACAGGCATACTTTTGTAATAACTGTAACTCCTAGCATTAGAAGAGGGAGTTTTCTGAAATTAACTTTGAAAACTTAACAAAAGGGAAAGCCATAAATATGCGGAACGGTAACTTTTACAATGTACACCAGATAACGGTAGCAACATCAGCACACGGGGAGACTTTTCTCTCTAACTTCGTCCCCTCTTTTTCTCGACAAACAGATAGACAGAGATATCATCTCTCTAAAAATAAAATAAGAAGTTACCTTTTATTCTCTTCTGAGAAAGCGACTAGGTGAGTTAGAAGGGAATGTTTCAAATAAAATCTTCTAAAAATCTTATCAACAGAAATTTAATTTCAAGTTAACTGTTGCAAATATCCTAGAGCAGTTATTAACAATGAAAAATGTTTACATTTGGAATTTTCCTTTGAAAACTTTTAGATAAAATTCAATCAGCGCACAAAGAGCACTTCTATTATAGTACCTTTTAGTCTAACTACCTTACGAACTCGATTGGGAGAGAAATTGAGTTTAAACAGAAATAAGTAAAAAGAAATTCAATGCAAAAATAAGAAATGGGATTTATTTAAATAGAGGAAATTCAATTTTATAATATCTGGCAGAAAAAAAGGATACAAGACTCATTTCAGCTTTTGCAAGTTTGTGTTTGTTACAGAAACTTATATCGTTCTGGTTAAAGCTATTAAATTTACGATGGAATTTATTGAAGTTATTGCCAAGTTTTATGGGTCACACTCCAGTATATTTATGTTATTTTCGTAAACTTTAAAATATCCAAACAAAGAAAAATAAAATTAAAGGACAATATTATAGCTTGCTTTTTTTTTTCATTAATTTTTGGACGAAAATAAACCTGTTTAAATAAATCATTCATATGATCCCATCGAATATATTCGAGTTGATCAGGTATGAATGTTCACAAGGCTTTCGTTAAAGCTCAAAAAGGAAAAACGGGGCTAATATCTAACAGTTCCTATTTGGAGAAATGCATGGAAGCGAGGGAAAAAAAATAAAAGGGATAACGTTTGATATATAGATGCTGAATGCTGTTATCATACTAACATAAGAAATGTTGGCCGACTAAAAGGTTTCTAGATAATGGTGATATTTTATTTGAATGTTCCGGAAAAATTAAAATAATATGATTTTTACATTCTTTGTATATTTGTTTGCAGTAAGATAAAAATAAAATTGTTGTATATTCAAGTCGACAAAAATGCTTTTGGAAGTTGTATAAAATGAACTAGAACAAGCTTTTATTACTAAACTAGTTGTATCTTATTTCTATCCCAGTAGAGTAATTTTCTTCCAAGTTATAAAGAGTAGGAATAGATATGAAATCGATAAGTTCCAAGTTGTTAGCTGCTTTTTTTTCGTTAAAGTAACATATCACTAACGTTATTTCCAGCACAAGTACATTAGGGATTTTTTTTATGAAACTCAGTTTATTTAAAGTATATGTATGAAAATGAACACGTGCCACCATTGTTGCCTTTTCCATTGACTGTGAAAGCTTAGAAATGAAGTTAAAGGTAATGGAGGAATGACAGAGCGGCAAATGAAAGTTTAGAAAATTAAATACTATATTAAATAATAAAAATGCTATGAAAAATATTATACACATACGTATGCATAGTTTCAACCCTAGGTTTCGGTGCAACAAAATTTCGTTCTACAATAAACGAAACTCTCACAGGAACCGAAGGTGGTTTGTTGAAATTTGGTGGATGCGCCGGGGCGATTTTCCTACATACAGTATAGTCTACAAAATTTTTACAAGACTTTTATTTTTTGATTTCCAGTGTTCTGTTTCACAATGCCATCGTTGGGTGTAGGGCAAATATTCACAGTTGGTAATACAGTGGCGTTAGCTTGGGAACTACCACATGATCCTTTCGTACCATTTCGTCGTCCATCTGAATTACTCCATCGTATTGATGACAATAGCAACAACAAGGACAACAACGACAACAAGCCAGCCGCCAAGCCTACATCCGGTAGTTGGACAGCATACAATGTCAAATCGCCGACACCTGTCAGCTACATGAAAACCTATTACAATCCATTTCTCATCAATAAACCACCACCACTACCACCATCACCAGTTAATTATATCAGTGAAGGACCTCCAGTTGGTAATATCAGACAAGGTCCTTTCTACACAGCACTCGGTACAAAATTGATGTCAACAGTCGATAATAAATGGACCCGTCAACGAAATCCGTTGAAGAAAGATTACCGGTAAATTAAACAAATAAGAAAATGAATTTTGCAGTCATAATAACAGTTAAGATAACTTCTCTAACTAATTGATATTTTAACTTTTTAGAAGACTTAATAATTACTTTTGGAAAAAGTTTGAAAGTTAAAAATCGATAATGTGACACAACTTTTTGATAAATGGTCGACTTTATTGTTAGACGTACAAGGTGTCCCACTGAATGTCGCGCGAACCTCTTTCACATATTTATTTTTTTAATTCTCAATATCCGTCAATATCCGTGCAACTTATAACTCCAAATTCCCTAATGCCTGATAATATGCTGATTTTTTTATTTTATTTTAAAATGCACAAATGGAGCAAAAGAGGAAAACTAGTATAAACAACTCCTTTTATAGGGTCGTTGTCGCGCTTGTCCTTTAGAAAACTCGCAGCATCGTGGCCTGTTTTCTAAACTTAAGAATTAATAATTTAAAAACATGAAGAAGACGTAATTTAGACATAATGTTCATTATGGAAGTGTAAGCATTTGAGGGACACATTGTACCGCAGAGCGCTTTACAGCAAATTTGTTCCTTCCTGATGAAAAATTCATTCTACCCTATTTCATTTTAAATTCTTTCCAGAATGAATCAACTTCGCCCCACAAATATTAAGAGTAATAATAGAATATATACAGAACCAGTCACAACTTACATTCATCCAGTTTACCATCAAGCCTATAGACGAACTAGACGAAGCCTTTATACGAAAATTGAGAAGTTATTCACAGCGTAAGTATAGC
This sequence comes from Iselma pallidipennis, assembly GCA_037464855.1. Taxonomy (NCBI): domain Eukaryota; kingdom Metazoa; phylum Arthropoda; class Insecta; order Coleoptera; family Meloidae; genus Iselma; species Iselma pallidipennis. The sequence goes on from JAZBHA010000037.1 coordinate 113,296, forward strand.
ACAATGCTTAGGTACTGAATTGTTTTAATTTCAACTAATAGTTGAGTTGTCCGTTCAACAATAACAAATATTGTTGTCAAGTATAGCTGGGTTACTGTTATCTGGGAATTTCTCATTGAGTAAACAGGACTCTGTGAATGTGTGTCTGTATTATATGTGTATGTTTACAGTTTAAGTACGGACGGTAGGGCGTGTTTACTAAAGCTGATTTGTCAAGTCAGTAAAGCAACCCAGGAGCGTGGCACTTTCATAGAGGAAATCATCAAAGTAATTTTCCGGTAAGACACACACGCTTTTAAAAAGAATTTTAAATTAGGTCATACAAACTAAATTGTCTCTTATTATTATTATAGAGTACGTCATTATGAGGATAATTCTAACGAAGAACAGGATCTGTACGATTTTGCTGCAAATAAGGGTCATAATTGTACAGAATTATACCCAAATTGTCAACATTCAGGATTAGATGGATTATTTTCTTAATTATTGTTTAAATAATATGCTTTTAATAAAATAAAAAGAAGAAAAATTTTGTTTTATTATTTATGGGTGGATTGTAGGGCGGAAGGGAATAGTGGTCGTAAAATTTCGGTCAAATCGTTGTGTCTGTTGTTGATGTTGCAATTTTGTGGGTTTTCAGGCTTGAGTGATAATTTTCTACAGAAAACTTTATAGCTTGAAGAATATTTAAGCGAAATAGAAAATGAAACTTTCATATTAAATATTTTCTATTTATTACAGTAGACTCCCGTATAGCACGGGTGATAAAGTAATAATTGGCAAAATGATAATGTGATAAATAAAAAAATTTCAAGTTTTATTTATTATTTATAATCTAGAAACGTTAATTCATATTCCCGGAAAAAATAACAATGGAACACATGTCTTTCTGTTAGCTGTGTAGAATTGTTGACATATTCTATTAACCCCTGTAATATTTTATTAAAATAAGAATTAACATACCCTCAATTGAATTAGATAGGCACATCCGTTAGATAACTGTACGTTTATTTTAAGCAATATCCTTTAGTTTGTAGTAAAGTTTTTCTACGTATCGAACGAAGTAAATAAGTAAAAATAAAATTTACATACTATTTTGTTTCCAGGTATTGCTTTCTAGAAGGTCTTCAAAGATGTTTTGTTACAATAGAAACTGTTTAAGAAACACTCTTGCATTATTGTGTATTATTGCATTTACTGTACAAACTTTTGCTAATTCTAATGAGATTCGATCGAGAAATAAACGATTTCTTGTATGGAAGAATGGATTTAGTCGTATTCAGGTTTGATTTAATCTCGTTTTAGATATATTTTTGTGAAATTTTCAATAATTTCTAGGTAATTTGGGGTTTTGGTATACCACTGGATCTTGAATTAGAAACTGTAATTATCGGCTATGTTATGAAAGCATTTTATCAATTACCACATAATGCTACGGATTTTATACCAGATATTCTCTATCAAAGGAAAAAACGATCATTATCCAGATGGGATATTTATGATTTCTTAGCACAAGCTACACAAACGTAAGAAATTAATAAATATTTTATTCGAAAAATGATTAGAATTTGTATTATAAATAAATTAAGTTTTAGTTATTGTTAGCAAAATAATTAAATTTTAAAATCCTATTTTGATGATGAGATGAGGTGGAAACGGGGGCAAGTTTCCTTTGCAATCTAACATCTCATTCAAAACTGTATTATAAATGATTCTATTACGACTTCAACAAATCTGGGTTGATTAATTTTTGATGATGTGCCTTACCCGTTGTTTGTTGTTGTAGGCGTGGATTTGGTGATGGAAAGGCTTGTGTTCTAAGAACCATCTGTGAATTGTCACATACGCCTTTAGAGAAAAGTAATGGATTATATGAAGAATTAGCCCATATGGTTTTCAAGTAAGTAAATGAAAATACAGATGTGTCTTTTATTTAAATATTCAACGGATAAATGTTTTAGTCCGGACAGTACAGATGAAGAACTAAAACACTACACAAATAAAGATTATTTTGTTGCACAGAAATTGGGCAAAAAGTCTGGTGATCTTTGTGAATACCATTATCCAGGATGTAAAGCTAATTTAGTTGATATGTTTACTTTATGAACTTACCACATAGATAATAAATCTTATTAAAAAAAATTGATTTAGTTATCTCTTATGAAAACCCTAAGTACGAACATCTCATTAAAATAATCATTTCAGCGCAGTTTTATAAAGATTGTTAAATAAAATAATAAGACAACAACAAGGCAAATCTTGTTGTGTGCAATCTTGTTTTAGATTTATTTGCTAAAATACGTATTACAACAAATGTCGCAACTCAATTTGAAAATCTCAGACGGATTCCATTACAGCGAAATTTGAAAGCGCTAAAATAAGCTTTGAAGTTAAGCATGTTTATTATAATTTCTTTAAGCTTGTATCTAATACTGTCAACACGTTTCACCATCTCTATATTATTATCACATTGTAAATATAATATACATACTATGATTATTTATTTTAAAAATCTTGTAAATTGTTGTAAAATGTTAACAGAACATTCTGGATACAAAGCTGCACAATTGTCAGTTTCTTTTCCCAGTCTTTCAGCAGCTACATATTCACTATCGAAATGATTATTGGAAATTTCCCGAGTCGATGACGGCCTGAAAAATAACGTTTTAACGGTTTCTTTCTTGAGTGATCTTTTTCTCCTTCACTATTCCTTATATACCGACTTTTCTTATAATTACTTACGTTAAAATTACATGTATTATTTCAGCCAATATTCCAGTTTTTCTCTCAAACGGTATCGAAGCAACTTCACAAATACTTTTTAATAAACACGCTTTTCCATCACCATATCTGCTTAAAAAAAAATAAGCAAACAAATTGACGAAAAGCCAAATTAATTACAACATTTAATAAGAATTTAACCTGTTAATGAAATTTTCAATTAAATCATAAATAATCCATCGGGTAACTGATCGTTTTCTTCGCAAATAATCAATCGATGGGTGAGTGTAATCACTGGAATTGGTTGGTAATGTGTAAAAAGCTTTGAATACACTTCCTATTGTTATACTTTGATCTCTTAATTCCATTGGTAAACCAATACCAGCTATAAACTAGAATACAATTCCAAAGATTTTTGTAGATACTCATAGTAATAATTTCAGTACCTGAACCCAGTTAACTCCCTCTTTCCATATTAAAAATCGTTTTTTTCTTGACAATAATTCACCACTAGTATCCAAAACTTTAGCTGACGTTATATTCAAGAAAATTAGACTACAAATAAATATTGTAAAATATTTCATGATTTTAAGTTGATATTCGAGAATACTAACAAGCCCGAAACGAAAAGTCCATAGACATGAAATGTGAATCAACGACCTCTTAGAACTGGTTCGAAAGTAAATACAATAATTAGTAAAGAATTTCTAAAAAGTTTCATATTTGTCGTATACGTATACGTATAAATTATCGACTTGAGAACGATGAGTATAAAAGTAATTCTTGAGTCGGAGCACAAAAGACTTATGATTTGATTCATTTTGATTGACGAAATATTTCATCGGAAAAGGTCATGTAATGGCATCTATTGTTAGAACGGCTCCATTATCTTCGGATTACTTGTACTTTACATTTTGATCTTTTAATAAAAGATTTTTAGCGATATTGTCTAACAATATCAAAGAATACTTGGTTATTTATCAAAGTCGTAATATTCTTATATCATTTTTAATCCATTCCCTTATTAAATCTGTAACAAAACTATACATAAATATGATAAAAATTCAATTTTATTAAACTTAGCAGGCGAAAGCAGATGGAAAGGCCGAAAAGTTAATTTTTTGACATTTTTGTATAGCAAGACGATTGTTGAGCTCCCTTAAGTAATCAGTCTCGAGAGTCCACGAAATAGAGAAACTGCAACAAGACAATTGAGCATTTGTTGTTCTGAAGGCTTACTTTTACAATAACAAGGTAGTATGTACACTTACGTGCATATAAAAGAGAACGTCTCTTGGATAAGAAATCGTTTGAGTCCGCTTTTTTCTCCCTTTAGAGTAGGAAGGTGGAGAGATTCGTACTAGATTGGTCAGATTCTGGTCTGTGAAGCTTAAGTTGTCTTGTAGAGACCACCCTCGGCAGCCCGATTTACACAGGTCCATTAAAAGCGTTCTCTTTTATGTGCAGGTAACTGTACTATATTTGAAACTAACTAAATGTAAGTCATGTTCCCAATAGGACTAGAAACAGTGTCCCTCCGAAGCTGTGCGGCCGGACACTTTTTATATTAAATTCGCACTAGGCATCACTTATTTCTTTTTGTCGCTAGCGTAATATAATATACTAGCGTCTTTTAGTAAAAGTACTAGTTTTTCAATTTAGCTATTGATTACTGAATCAGACTGACGGAATTATCGCTTGATTGGATGAATCGAATCAGACTGATTTGAATTAAAACAGATTCGTTAGATTCGTGTTGATTCTAATTGATTCAGGGGCCTAATTGTTGGCGTGGGATTATTTAAATCAATTGATAGAATTCTTAGTCTTTTGTGTCACAATTTCTTATTCTTTAAAAAATTAGAACTTATTAGGTATGACATTTTCTAGAAGCTCAGAAGACAAGTTGAGGGAGCTTTCATCTAAAATTCAAAACGCCAAACAGATACCGAATCCTCTTTTCGCTGTAGTGATAAATTTTCAAAAAATAACTGTTTGAGTGCATTTGAGAACAACTTGTTTGCTATCTTTGTGTAAAAAATTCAAACAAATATACTATTTACATTTTATTTTAATCAAAATTGGACAGATAAGGATCTTTTGTTGATGATACACAATGATCTTTGTGATGATCACATTTTTCTAGAAATGAGAGGAAAAATTTCGCTTCACTGGATTTTGATCTACAATAAATAATAAATTTTCTTTTTGCATTTAGAAGTGAGTATCTAATTTTCATATTTACCTTAATATAATGTTACCAATACTGCAAAATATCCCGCAGTCTTTTGAATTCCGGAATTGTTCCACTATGTCGCATAAATATTTCAACACACATGGAAATATATTCAAATCAGATCTGAAATTGGAGAAAAATAAGGGAGGAATAAAATCACTAGTAAGGAGTATCTAGTATTTTGAAGTACAATAAACTTACTTTTCTGTTATGCTTTTTACTTCACTTTCAATATCACGTTTGAAAAATATTCGACGCTTTGGCAAAGACTCAGGTAGATCATAATTAATACGTACAGCGTAACCGTAAACTATAATATTGTTGTACTCCAGAACATCATTTTTCCCATTCAATCTGAACTGAAAACAATTAATGTATGAATAGAAATTAATTAGTTTTATATTGTTTCCAAAATAATTTATCAAACTCACGAAAATTTTGCTACTTTTACTGAAAATGATTTTACGTTTTATTCTATGCTTAATTTCAGAACTGTCACCATATGAATTCACAAGAAATAACAGAAGGAAAATTAACTGCGTTTTTCTTCGATTATACAACATTTCTCTAATTATTTCTACGGTGTATTTGAGATAACTTAAATAGTGGCCTTACGGTTGTTTAATCTTGTTAATTATAGCGGTAAATTTTAGACTCCTAGCATTGTATATACATATATTCAAATATTTATTCTTTATCTTTTGACGAGTCTTCGGAAACCCATAAAAGAATAATAATAGTAATAATAATAATGTCTTTTGTTTTGTTTAATAAGTATCAAGAATTGAAAAGGATTCACAATATTTGATGAGCGATTTAAAAAACCGGCTTCAATCTCTTAGGATCTATACCTAATAGCAGTTTGTAAGAACATTCTCATGGGGGCAATTAAAAGAAAATCTTTTCGTCTCAGGTAAAACTTTACGTATTTTACAGAAAGATTCACAATTTTTCAATAATCCACATTTCCCAATTTTCAAATGAAACTACGTATTTTAATTATTATTGAAATCCTGTAACTTGAGAATAGAGATTAGGTTTGAGGAGTAGATGATGTTGATTTAAAGAGTTTGGGTGGGTCTTTTGTTTTCTCTACTTGTTATTCTCCAACAACAAAAACAACTGATAATTAAAGCATTAAGGTGGCAAAAGTAACAATAGAGAAATAACTGAGTAAACAATTTGTTGCCTAAGTCAAAGGCCATTTTCCCATTCATAATCTGTATGGTATCAATTCAAACTGGTATATCAGTAATGAAAATTGAGATTCTAGAAATATTACTGCTTTATCAGAATACAATTCATTGATTGTCGTCTTTTTTCATTTAATTTTGTTGAGGTATTCTATGGTTTCCAATACAATATGTATTTTTAAAAATAACAATTTGAATACAAAAATATAACCTAATTATCTAATATAGTCAGAAGCAAATATTGAATTATGATTTGAAAATTGGGATAAGGCACAAAGTGTTGAAACAAAACAGAATTATCTGTTAATTTGTTGACAAATATTGAAGTATTGACTATTGACATTTCTAATGAATTACAGATGAATGAAACACTAAAATTAATTCATATAGATGTGATTTTCCTATTAGTAGCTGTTTTTTTCCTTTGGGGAGAAAATCCGTTGTGGATCATTAGTCTATTAAACAAGTTTTATAAGGGATGATTTTATCTCACGCGTCAATGTTTAGAAAACGAGCCGAGAAGCGACGAGTTTTCTAAAAGACAAGTGCAACAACGGCATTATGAAACGAGTTGTTTCTACCATTTCTTCTATTTTAAGGAATTTCGTTGCAGTTGGTCACGCAGATATTGACAACAGTTGAGATTACTTTGGTCAGTGTGGCCAATATTAAGAAAAAATCTGCATTAAAACAGAGGCTATTTTGATATAGTTTTCTGTTGCATAGAATGACTTCATTAGAAACACAAAATGAAAAAATCTTATTTTTGAGTCGTTTTCAAGCTTACCAAATTATTGTAAAGTTCCAGAAATTTTTGAAGCAAACCATAAAAGTTGAGATTTTTTATGTTAACAAATAAAGAATGAGCAAATTAGCAACTTTTTGTGGTAAAAATATGATTGAAACCCTCTATATATCCATCAGCCGAATGAGAGCCCCAAGCACAAAGAAGATAAGGGCGCAAATTTTGTTTACATATAAAATGTAACGAATAGACGTTGCGGGACTTTATTGTTCCACTGCCTTATTAAAAATTCTTTTTTTAATATTTTTGTTATTTCTATACCACCTTTGGATTTGTGCATACGTTTTAAATTATACTGAAAACAATTTTTCAGCGTAAATTAACAATCATCCGTTGGATTAACAATTTAGCAACACAAAGTTGTACTTTCTCTAGCAATTTTCGTGTCATTAGGTACTTTCACTGAAATGAAATCGAGATTATTTTCATATGTCATAATTGCACTTTTATATGTTTACAATTGCAGTGATATTGGATAAAGTGCTGGTGGAAAAAAAACACCCCAATACCTTGTTGATTCAGTAATTCGACCCCTCTATTTTACTGTCGAACTCACTATTACAATAGACTTGTCGATTCTTTCGCCGATTCACCGCGTTATTACACTGAATGTTAAGATGGGTGAGTCTTCACCCTTGAACAAAGTAAATATATTTCAGGAAATTTATTTCCTTCAAAATTACTTTTTTTTTGATCGGAGCGCTGTGTCGATCAAGTTCCTTTCTTTTTGAGATTCAACATCAACAAAATATAAAAAACAAGAGAAACGGGAGGAAGAAAAAATATCTCATCGTCAATTCTATTGGAACGATTCACATCGAATCTTGGTCATAATTAGATGATGTAGATTTTCCGGAATACTGGTGAATTTCCTGTTAGTATATCCGTAGTGTTGCAGTTGGAGTTGCTGGAAATCATCATTGATTTTCACTTAAATTGCCTTTAACAGTATTTCCAGTTATGATATGATGCTGATTTTGTTTGAAAAAAATAACATGGAGTAAGGAGAAAAATTTGTAAAATGTTGAGAAAATCTCCGTAGATATTAGCCGGTTAGTGTTAATTTCACGTGATGCTTTCATTTGTGAAGTAAATATTTAATAATCGCTACCGAATAACTGTTACATGTTATCGATTTTTGAGTCACCCAACAGGTTCCCAATTTTTCGCTTTGAAAACAACAAGACATGTTAATAATTCGATTAATTTTATTGAATTTTCTAATCATTTATTGCAATGGTCATGCCAGCCGTATTGTACGAAATAATATTCTATTACGGCGGAAGCGTTATTTAGCTTTTCCATCGAATAGCAACTTTGTGGTGAGTGTCATTATTTTTTTTTTAATCTGTTTTCTTATTTTAACTAACATTCTTGAAAGTTGATGACGTTCTGGTCTCATTATTGTCTAAATAAGCTTTAATTTACACTATAACTAATGAGTTAAAATTAATATAATGAGATTTTGGTCTCGTTTATTCTAACATTACACATCGATGTAAAATACTACTATAGCAGCTTATTGTGATGAGAAAGACAAGTGATAAAGGATAGGTGTAGGGCGTATATTTTAAATTTTAAAGCCGTTTTGGGGGTTGAAATATTCAGACAAGTAACAGGAGCTCAAAGATTCGAGGCAGTATCTAACATGCAGATTTCCAGGACCAAGGATGAAAACGGATCGAGGTGTGTGCGATACAGTTTCCGATCAATGAAAACTTACGGAAAATTTTTCCAAATTATCTCATAATATTACTTTATTAAACAAAATCTCGGGCAATTAAAATTACTTAATTGAAAAATCTATGAAATTAGAATAAATATGGTAATTTAAATAAACTGATTTACCTCTTCTACTTGTCTACTCTAGAACAGAGTGTGAATCAATAGGATACTAACTTGGGTAAAATTACTTTGACGTGAAATTATAAACTTTAATCTGGCCTATTTATTTCAGTTTACTGAGTTTGTTCAAAATTACATCAAATCCGACAACACTTATGGAAAGAAAAGCTCATTTCATCCTATCTGTTTTATTGGCTGCTATCAGTGTTCATAATTATAAAGCACATTAACTTCGTAGATGCTTTTTAAAACTTTTCAACCGATTTAATTTGTTCCATTTTCTTTAAACATTTGAATTCGTTTGTGTAATATACCTACATGACTTTTATTCTAAAATATTCCAGATCACTTTATCGTTAATCAAGAGTCTACTACAAAGACGACCTACTGGGTGGAATATTTTAGCTGAATGCGATGTTCCATTTGCTTTACCAAACGATACACGTTGGTTGAAACATCGTCGTGGAAATCGAGAATTGCAACGACGAGAGGTTTTCAATCAGATAGAAACTGCTTTTTTCGAGTAAGTGTACTTACTTGTGAAACGTGTTTCGTAATTACAATCAGATACTATATTTGAAATGATACTTTTATCAATAGAGGTATCAAAATGTGACAACAACAATAGGAGAAGGAAAAAGAGCCAACGTATCTGTGGAAAGATTGATACAATAATCCTTATATATTAGATAAGTGTTTCGTTTTCGTTTCTCCTCTTTTGTCGTCGTTTAGCTAATTGTGTATTCGTAATCTTTTTCTCCGACTTCGTCCCTTATTCTAAGGGACAAGTATTTTTCCGTTCGTTTTATAGTCGGAACTAGCTTTTTAAGTCTTGTAACTTTTGGGCTGAATCCTGGCTAAACGTCTTATTATTATGCTTTCGTTTCTTGTCTGTTTTAAGCTGCAATAGAAGCCCTTTCAAATGATGTACGATTACTGCAATTGATACCATCCCTTTTAGAATAAGGGTTTGACCGTTTTCCCAAAGATTATTTTTACTAACAAGTAGATTAGATTATCAGCCATAAGTAGAGATAGTTTGTATTCCGAAACGAAGCAACATAAAGTCATTATAAGTAAAAATTATAAATGAATTGACACCCCCTTATTTTATAAGAGATGATACCAAGAGCAGTGAATAATACATTATTTGAGGCGGCTTTAATTGCTGTTTAAACAAGTTTCCAGTGTTCTAAGTCTAAGTCTAGAAAATGTCCACATATGCCAATACTATTTAGTTTTTGAATCACTGATATTAAGCAGTTTCGACGATATTCGAGGAAGATCGATTTTGCAGGGTGAACTTCAAACACCATTTACTCCCTTAAACTTGACAATGGGTACGAACGGAAAAATATATGTCCCTTAGAATAAAATGCTCTACCTACGTATGTACCAAAAATTATCAAAATCGGCGATGCAGAACTATTATCAGTCTTGTTATTGTAAGTAGCTTTTCAAAAAAAATTAAACACGATTTTCAGGAATGGCATTAATGGAACAGCTTGTCTAAAACGTATGATTTGCGACGCACAACAATATATTAATACTGAAGGCAAATCACTAGTTCGCGATATTCTAATAGCTATATTCGAGTAAGTTCAATTTAAACTAAATGAAGCTTTAACTATAATATTTATTTATTTTCTTGTTGGCGTTTCTACAGATCTCCAGAACTGGATTTGGATATGAAATATCAGGAGTTTTGTGATAAAAGTACGTTTGCTGAATGTGAAATCCCTTTTATCCACTACATTCTGGGTAGTTTTCTTTCATATAAAGTAGGATTCGATTGATGTTATTTTTAAATATAAAAAAAGTCCATGTCTGTTTTGGTGTTTTATTAGTCGTTAGTCTAAATTATAAAAATATATCCAACAGTTCACTATAAAATCAGTCTTATTTATTGCAATTATTTAAGTAATTTTTTAAAGTATTAAAAGCATTAATAAATGCATAATACCCTTTACTGATACACATATTTAGACTTTATTAACTGTAAAGTAATTGGATAACAATAAAGAAGTAATATTCAAAAAAAATAGAAAAATAAAAATATACACGATGTAATTCAATTGTTTAGTTCCTGCGAGGGTTAGTTGTAGTTAGTTATCGGTTGTATATACAAATGGGTAAATTCCTACAGGGCGTGTATTCAACTGGTTTAATGCTCTTGTCACAAAATTTATCTGGTAGTGCCATCTCCTGTCCGTCGACACACATTACACTTCGACGCTTCATGGGACGATCATTCTGTAAAGAAGAGAACGTATTTCAGTAGAAATCTGGTAAGGGTAAAATTGGAGTTTGTTAGATCCACAAAAAGATAGCCCTCCTGCGGGTATTTTAACGTTAAAAATTGTGAACAACAATACAGAAAATTTCTAATTTATAGAAGAATTTGTTACATTAGCAAACTTTTTGGACCATTAATTGTACTAAAGGGCAACATTTTTAATAATATTTAGTAAGTTTTGTTGAGTAGACAACAAATTAAGTAATTCCAGTAGAGATAAAAGATTGCGGTCAAGCTAGGACCAATATTCGAGGCTCTCTAAATTGACAGTATCGAATTTGCCTTAGTTAGTCCCTGAAATAGGTCAACATTCAATCATTTAAATAGGTTACCTCATTAGAACAGGTGACAGGACAGGATTGCCATGGTCCAACCCACCAGTGTGTCGGGCAAGGGTCCTCGTTACATGCTCGCATCAATTTATTCGGCTGTTCAGATATTTCACACATAATCTCATCAACAATTGTCGATGTACCATCGACCGTTGTTGGCATAGATAATACGTTTGATTCTTGACATAGTGGACGGCGCTCTTGTACACCACCACCACAAGTGGCCGAGCATTGTGACCAATCACCCATTATCCAAGTGTATTTGACCTGTTGTGTAGCTTCCTTTTTCCAAATCGAGTATTTGTATTCCACTCCAGGATTGTACACTTTGCCACGGAAAAGGACCTTTCGGCGACAACAATACAGAAACAAAAATAGTAAAAAAAAAACAGTGGAAAGGAGAGCAAAATCACAACACGTATATTCCACTGATAACAAGTCTAAACTGATTATACGTACAACAGTGGAGCCTTTGGTAAGTTACCTTTATTAAAGAATTGAGTACTTTTTAACCTACAGATAAAGTGGTAATTTAATGGATTTGAACGAGTTGAACATAAATATTTGTTCCAACCGATGGAAATTGCGATAATCGTACGGTTGAATTGCAAAATAACAACGAAATTTTGATAGGGCAGTTTGGATCGTTTGTAAAACTGTATAGGTATAGAGAGACAGAAAAATTGATGGAAAAAAAGGGAAATTTAACCACACATATGTACACACATATACACACACAAACACGTCTCTAAATGGATGTCGATAAATTGGTCAGATTACTCGAGTGATATTTTGTTGGGAAAGCATGCCTTTATGGAAGCCTCCCTTAATTACAGTAGGTAATCGAAAAAGGGACTCTCTTTTGTAATTTTTTTTCCAATATGAGATTTCATATTTTATTGATTTGTCAATTTTCAGAAGTGTATTTCAGTATTTTCAACGTAAGACGAAGACAACCCCCGATTACAAGAAAATGATAAATAATTTCACGACTTTGACGAATCAATCTTCTTTAATCATAAAAAATAATTTTCGATCAGATCTGGTATTTGAAAGACATCACCGGATTTTTTATTTTTTGAAGGTAAAACATTCTGCTCAACATTTTTAGCAAACAATATTTTCTATTCTAGGCAGGATATCTGTCTGAAAGTCACCGACATGAGAAAAAATTCACCAATATTTATCATTCCATATTTTTGTTATCAATTTCGAAACAATGTTCAATAAAAATCCATATAAACGATATAAATCAAACTAGACAAAATATCAAATAACTTACATAGACGACTATTGGTTCTTTTATAGGGCCAGGTATACGAATCTTCTCCAATTGATTGTCCCTTTCGTAAAGTGCTTGAGTACCGGCTACTGTATATTCACCTGGTAACGTGATGTGCCTACAAAGTTCGCAATATGAATAAAAATAGATTTTTTTTCGCTATTTTCTGAACGAAAATAATTCGCTTTCGTACCGTTTTCCATTCAAATAGAATTTTTTGTTTAGTGCACTACCAATACTGATATAATTCTCTGTATAATCTTTTTCTTCGATACGAATATTACGTGCACCTGGTAGGATTACAACAACTTCTCTATATCCGGGTAACATACTCTGTTTTGTATAGATACCATCGATTTTATCGCATTTTGTACCATCACCTTGACAAATGCCGCACTCGTCCTCTTTGGCTGTTGAATCAACCGTCCAGTCACAACCAACTTGCTGTAAATTTATTAAAATACAAAAGTTTTACATAAATGTTACCAATTTTACAAAAATATTCGAAATATAAAATTAGTTGAGGCAACTATTCTGTAAAAAGTTTGTTAATTTGCGATGACAGAGGATCCGTTTACGTAGAACAAAATAAATAAATGAAGTTTCATTTCATTTTAATAAAAACTCAATTCAGTGTATTTAGTACAATATACGGTAAATTAATTTTTTTTAAAACCTAGTGATGTTTACTCTTCAAAATTCTGTTCCCAAAGGCTTCATAAAAAATTTAATCACATATAATTAATTTTTAAACCACCGTGATCAACTTTTATTCGTTACATGAAAACCTGTTGTTACATTTACTTCAGTCACACAGGCGGTTATATTTCTGCAGCATTAATTTTTTTTTGCTTATAATGCAAAATATATATGATTTTTATACAAATTTAATTATTATTTTTCCAATTCTACTCGATTTAATAGTAATCTTGGCAAACAAGCCTTCAGCTAATAGTTCCAGTTCAGTAAATCAAAGAAAACAAATTGCTCAATTTTCAGGATATTTACTAATAATTATAGATAATTAAGAGACCACCATGTTTCAGTATAAATAAACATAATAATAAATTAGAAGTTAGTGTCACTTACCTTACAGATTCCTGATATACAAATATCTCTGGAACCAACATTACATGGAGTACCATCGGCGGCATATTCGCCCCAAGGTACAATTACAGTTTCATTAGCATCACTGCAGTAGAGCTGGCAAGGGTCATCTATAATTTTTATAAAAATTTCATTATGATTGTAGTGAAGGAGGATTTTAATCTTCCTGTTCCACTCTATTTTCTATTTCCAAAAATTTACATATTGGCTGGACGTTTTTTGTATGTATGAGCGCGTTATGCTATAAATATGCACATAATTTTGTTGTGGAAATTTGTGAATGAGAGAGGGTTTCAGGATCCGAATATTTTCTCAATATATACCTACTTGATGCTAAATAAAATATGTTCGCTTTTTGGGTGGTAGATTGTCAATGTTATAAAAGGAATGAATTAAGAATAAAGTGCTCGGTATTTCTGTGGATATCTAAGAGATTGCGATATAAAGGACTTTATTTCAAAGGAGTCTAATATTCGTGGTTCCTGTTATTTCTCAACTTGAAAGATGACTGGAATTAATGGGAAAAAAAAAGAAGAATTCAAACGGCATATGAATGTTGATGGCTACATTCAAAAAGTGTTTTTCTCACAATTTTTTGTTCTGATCACAGGCTTGGTTAATCGTTTTGTGTCTCCTACCTTGATCGAAATAGGGTTGCCATTCATATAGATGTCCTTCATATGTACGATTATTGTATTTTGAACATTGTACAGCACGGAATGTCGGTGTATTATCAGGACATGGTTCTGTATTGCATATACGATAACGTCTTCTTTCTCCAATACAAAATCGTCCACCGGCTGTAGGAGTTGGATGATCACATTCTCTTTGTATAACGGACACGCCGGCCCCACAGGTGCGTGAACATTCACTCCAGGAGCTCCATTCACCCCAACCGCCGTCGATCGCAGCAGGCGGCTCCATTATCGGTACACATTTCTGATCCTGACACCACTGTTACCGATAAAATTATTATTATTATTAGATATGAATAAGTATTTAATCGGCGCGAATAATAAATAGCAAACAAACAGCTGAAAACGATATTACTAGTGGCGTACAAATCTTGTTTAGCAATTTGTTTAATACGATTTCTTATACGACATTCTTTCGAATTGCAATTTGATTATTTTTGTTTGTTTAACAATACGATATTTGGATCTGAACTTTTGTTTGATGATTTGACTATCGGCGAAATTTATATGTAACGTATATTAAAACGTCTACATACTACTGTTCTGGAAATTGCAGACTTACAATCAGATTGTCTTCTTTCAAATATCAAACCATATTGTGCTCATCGTATACAAAGGACTTGTCCTTATGTAAGTTATGTATAAGTATTTCAGCTTTTTATATCGTATTACCTCCATACTCCAATTTCGTTAAGATTTTATTGCAAACTTGTATGTCTGTTTTTCGGTATACGAGTATAATACAAAATCTATACTTGTTTCAATCATATAAAAATAATTTATTCTGTTTATAAAAATGGTATATTAGTACAGGCATGGTCATCCAAATGGAAGGGACTATTGTTTTATTGAAAACAAAAATAATGTTACTTTTTAAAATGTTGCATATTCAACTGATTTTTCCAAACTGTCTACTATGCAAATCAGAATCTATCATTTCAGTTGATATCGTACATCTAAAGCACTGAAAATTTGATTGAATACTATAAAATTTCAAATATAATTCTTCAATAACAGTGAATTTAAAAATACATTAAATGTTTTGAATCAATTGAAAAGTTTCTCTGTCACAATTCAAAATTTTCAATTTCGATTTATTTTCAAGTATTGACGTGGTAATTTGTTTAGATTCTCACCTTATGTTTGCCACAATGTGTACCGGGTGCAGCTGGTCGTAATTGTGTCGTACAGGTATCATTCACCATACACCATAAACGTGAACATATTTCATCTAATGGTGAACATACAGTTGCCTCTTCACCAAATTGAAGTCGACATTGATAATCAGCATTGTACATTGCACCGGCTGGTAATTCAGGATATTCATAATCATTAATTTCTTCAGGTTTATCTTGTAGACAATCACCTAAACCTTTGCTGTAAAGTTATTATTTTTGGTTTTTACGAAACTCTACAACGACAATCTTAACAACAGGTTGTTATTGAGTCTTATGATAGGCTTCTTCAACTTATTGTTAGTTCAATAGTAATATCATAGGCATTTAATAAGATATTTATTATTTTCTGAGTTATTTGTGTGCTAAAGTTATGAATATTGAAGGGACTTGAGAAATGTATATTGTTTGTATAGAAATGGTGGATGCGCCGGACGAGGTGTATCGTAAAATGTCAATAATTTTTCCGATTCTATTAAAATCGAATTGATTGCAATAAGAGTTTCTAAATATTGAAAGTAATGTTTCCGTGCAGATAAATACTCCACCAAGGTTTAATATGTAAACGTTCAAAATGGTAATATCCTACACTGCAGCTATAAATTTCTATTGTCTTCTTTGTACTGCTTGTTTATTATTTCTTTTTATCTTATTGTTTCTATATACATATAAATAACTTGAAACTTTCTTTCTACTTACTCTAAAAAATTGGTGATATCACGCCGACTACATCGTGACCAATTGACCCCTACTGTGTCAGCTTCAAAGCTTGGCGTCATAATATGCGACATATTCCCATGTTTCGGTTTACAGCCGATTTTTTCAGTATCATGGTACATACCAAAGCTGGAAAACATGCCAACAATTTCTATGGGTTTGTAATGTATTTATATGATTTATTGATGATAGGCCGTTATATAGGACCTTCCCATTAAATATTATATAGTGAATGGTACGTACAAGCGTACAAACATACATGTTACATACTTTATACGGTTTTTTATGTCTATTATTCTTTCAAACAACATATACATAAATTTTATTGATAAGGACCTAATGGCAAATAGCTATTAAGCTATCGTATTTTTTCTAATGAAATTGCTTAATTGATTATTATTTTCGAATTATATGTATTACATATATTAATAGAAATCAATTTAAACTGAAATGAGGAGATATTTATAAAACGTTGTCACTAATTAAAATTCAAATATAAATTGTCGAGTTACAAGGGTCATCAAATAATACAAATGACACTTGTTTTATCGATTGCTTATTTCCTACTAAATTTTATAGTAATAGATTAGGAAATATAATTAATTGAAGATTTTTAATTACCGATCCTTCATAAGTGGGAACGTTTTATTAATGTTATGATATTAGCTTAAAGGTTGCAATATTTTATCTTAATGATACGCACACGAAATTCCTGGAAAATTGATAAAAAGAACAATGTAATGTTTCAATTACAAACACTCTCATTTTCAAAACTGCATTGGTTTCGTTTGGAATCTACGTTTGCAGGAAGAACAAGTATTCAAAAATTTATTGTAGATGAAATAGAGTTACCGTACTATACGTACATATATTGAAAAATCTGGAAAGATTGAATAATTTGACTAGTAATTTCGTAAAATCTAAAGAATTTCATAACTCTAAAGTTTTGTACGCTTCAAGAAATGTCTAATAAAGTATAGTTTACCATAAAATCTAGTTTTAAAATTTCCACTTAAATGCAGTCACCAACGTTTCTGCATAATGCAATTTCATTTTATGTCTACGTACAAAGGAAAACCTATAAAAGTTTAAGTCTCCAAAATACAAGTAGCTACAAGAATCTTATCTTATTATTAAACACAAAAGAATTTGTACTTATCGTAGTTATTGTTAGAATAAAAGTACCTACATTAGAAAAAAAAGTTCATGTTTTATCATATAGTGGTTTATACTTACTTATGACCCATTTCATGTGCAATAGTATGCGCCAAAGTAATACCATTATCTTCGTTGACGCTACAACTTCGACTAGCTTTACACATTCCAGCCACATGTGCAACACCTAAAGTGTTACACGGTGTATTATGACGTGCACAAATGTCTTTACGTGTAATAAGTATAGCAACATCGTGATGATGTGGATGTGAATCATTAATTGGATTCAAATTCCTTTGCCATTTACAAAAATTCTTCAATGTTATATCAGCATTTATTGTCACATTTAATTCGGGCTCAGACATAGGATCATCAATTAAAACAATTTTGACAACAACAACATTGATAAAATTACCAATAGTTGGATCCATGTAGAGCAATGATACCTTGGATGAAACCAAAAAAAAGGATTGGTAAAACGAAGAAGTACGCTTTCACTCACACCGACGAAACCATTGCCAGCCGGCACCGGCACCGTCACCGGATGTAATGTAACCAAATGGAGACTTTGCACGCCCGCACCGGCTTGGTCGGAAACCGGCTGCTGGCTATCGAAGGCAAAAGCGTTTCTATGAATCTTTTTACACGCACAGAGATTGCAGTCTCCGGGTGTGTGAAAAGCTTCTGCCGCCACCGGTGCTGACAGCGGCAACGGCATGAAATCTGTGTGTGTGAAAACGCACTAAATCCTCTAACTGTTAATGTTGCAGTATTTTTTCTGTTATATTTTATTGTGACTGTTAGTAAACCAAATGGTGTATAAAATACAGTAGAATCTCGAAACCGTGAACAAAAAAAAACGGAGGCTTTTCACAGTATCGAATTTGTTCACGTTAGCGAGTGAATAAAAAAAAATTAAATATGTGTTTACATCCTTCATTAAACAACGATTTCACAAAGGGTTACTAGAAAAAAAGTCAGTAAGAATTGCAGGTTAGCGATAAAATTCAGGTAAACCCATAGAATTGAAGAGTAGTTGGCTATAAAGAATTGTTCACATTATCGAATTATGCGCTGTTCACATTATCGGATTAAAATTGAGATATTTAACGTTCACACTAACGAGATGTTCACAGTAGCGCATATTCACGTTAGCGAGATTCTACTGTATTATCAGATTTTTTATTTTACTGTTCAGTGTTAATGCAATTTTATTTATTTATTAGTATTCAAACGTCACAAAAAATATAAAAAAAAAAAACGAGACTAGTTTTGCAGGTATAATTGCCAAATTTGAATTTGTCCATAATAAAACATTCAGTCAGAGTGCTTTAAGTTAATTATTTTTTAAAAACAAACTCATTAAATTGATAACTAGCTTATTAAAATCAGCCAACCAAATCAGAATAATATTGCCAGTTTTTTTTTATAATTCTTTGATATTTTTTTGCTTTTTAATTCTTGTCTGTCGACCATGATAAATCATTACTGTCGAAATTAATTTTATTGCTGTCTTAATGAACTATTTTACAATTTAAGTTAGATATCTGTTCCAATAAAAATAGATAATAAAAAAATACTGCATCAATAATAAAATTTGTTTCCGTCATCAATTTTAAATTCAGTTTATGGAGTGAAAAAGAGCTGTATAATGGTATAATAAAAACTGTTGAAAATTTGAAATATGTCCATTTTAAATGTGTTAAATTTTGATCATGTAGATACAAAATAATAAATAAAAACAAGTAATAAAGTCAAAATTATATTAGATTCACTATTTTTTATATATTATACTTATGATACCCATTGATAAATAAATGTTCGTTTTGTTCCTAATTAAACAAAAAAAGGTTGTTTGAAAGGACAAGTTCTAAGGAATAGCCTCTAAAATGGACTGATTTACATTCAGCCGAATTCTACGACAGATTACTAAAGATTATCCACCTCACTAATAGGGAGAGATGATCTCCTTTTAGGTTCTATGACAAATCTAGTATCAGTGCAATTTTAACACAAATCTTCATCTTCATCTTTATATTCTTCTCGCTTCTCATAAATATCCGTAAGGAGTTGGCAATTCAACCGTCCTCACTATTTAAGGATTTGACTGCTCCGCCCAGGAAGCTTAGCGGGACATTTAAATCATATATCTATCCTTGTTCCTATCGCAAGTTTATATCCTTGTCCTTTACTATGTGAGCTTATGTACTGTTGGCCGAGTTTGTCAGCTGTAAATGGGTGGGGAGAAGATGAAGATGAAGGTAAAGATGCTGATTTCGTTTGAATTGATTTTAACTCCTAAGCAACTCCTTAAAGATAAAGATAAAGATGTAGAGTTGCGTTTGAATCCAACTGTATATCTCTGTTCTTTACTGTATGAACTTATCCACTATTGACCGAGTTTTTATTTGTAAATGGGTAGGGAGTAGATGAAGATGAAGATTTGCGATTGAATTGCACCGATTAACATCTGTCACCTAATTAAAGAAAAATATTCTTCAATAATCTATGCAATTTTTTACAAGATTTTATTAATTTTTTATGATAAAATCGATCGCTTTGTTAGCATATTCCAATGAATAAATTATGTTTGAAATGAATTTTTAAATATCACACCCAATTTGCGGCCGGAGTTAAGCAGATCTCTAAATGGAAGTACCTACGTAGAATCGTATAGAGATCTGGATCATCTACAAAGGGAGATTAATAAAAATTAGTAATGTGAGACCTGTCATAGAATTCGGTTGATTATTATCTACTAAATTTTTTATGTTTTTTATGCCTTTAATGACGGAAACATTCCTCTTTCAGAAATATTACATACAAAAATCCTACCATATTCATGATTGTTAACAAATACGTTTCAATGTCACCATCTTCATGAAATTCAACCATAGTAGAATCGGCTACAAGTAATGTTTCAACATATTGCGGCCTGCTAACGGATCGTTTTTCCCTTCCATCAACTTTCTTATATTTATGCTTTTTCATTTGGGATTGTTGTACGCTGGGGATATCAATTTTATGTTTGCTTTTGTGCTTTTTCTCTTGTACTTTAACTTTACCAAGTTGCCGTTGCCATTCCAATCTGAATAATAAGAAATAACAACCGTATTTGGTTTTGTATTGTTTTCTTCTGTGTTTTTTTTGGGGGGGGGGGGGAGGTGTTGTTGTTGATGGATGTTTTGAATAAGGGTGGTTTGTTTATTTGTTGATTGTTTGTTGTCGCTTTGTATCGATTTGTTTTTTTGATTTTGAGGTGATTTGTACATATGAGTACTTACTCGGTCATTTTTTTTGGATCTCTTGTACCGCAATCACGAGAATGTTTTCGTTTTCGTTTGCGTTTTCTCTTTTTCGGATGAACGTTAGACGTGGTTGTTATTGTTGTTGGTGTAGTTGATCTTTTATAGATTAAATGTGGATGACCAGGATCTATACGTTTTACGTGATGGTGAGCTGGTTCAATGTAATATTTGCCATTATCGGTATGGAACATACCGGCCTAAAAGCAAAACCAACAGATTTGTGTGTAGAGTAATACGAGATTTTCACAACCGGTTTTGAAAAATACGTATATTATTCAAATATTTTAATTAGTAAATACAGAAACATAAAACGATTTTTATATCACTGTGATAATTTCTATACGAATGTTATCATTTTGTTGAAGACAAATGAAAAATGTATAAAAAGAAGAGTCTTTTAGCATTTTAGACGTCTGTTTTTGCGAGAGGATAAAGACGACAGTTCATGAGCTTTCCAATAATAAATTATTGTTTATGAGGATAAGTAGTTGGAAATTCTCGCATCTCAACTAAGCAATGGATAAGTGCAATATTAAAATTCCTTAAAGCGCGATAAGAAATGCATATTACTTTAGAGAAAATGTCCGCATATAAATGATGACCATGTACGAATATTAATTGTGAATAATATAAAGAAAAACAATTATGCTTCCTGGTTACAGTATTTTTACGTTTTTGACAATTTTTGTATCTTCTAGAAAACTTACCAATCCATTACAGGCAGATATAGCCACCTTAGAATTTGGTTGACCATGAACAATGCCTTGAAAATGACAGTTTGCTGATCTATGTGTTAGTTTCTTTCTTATATGGATATCCCGACGATGTCTTTCTATTATGATTTCAGGGGCAAGAAAATGTCGAACAGGTTCAACTATCAATAGATGATAGTCCTTTTCGTTTATTGATATGTTGAAATGGACGATGGTAGGACCACCGTCATTGTGATAACTTGTTAAATTATGGGAAATATGTTCACCTGTCGCTGATACTTTTGTTGGAATTGTTTTGTGGATCACATCCAATTCGTTCGAATATAAGCCTGAAATTTAACAGAAAAATTAATTTATAATCCTAATTAATATGAAATAGGATATTGTAATACAAGTGCGGAAAGGGCTACAATGATTAATGTTTTCTGCAAATTTCCACAATTAAATCTTAGATTGGAGACGTTTTTAAACTCAATCGGGTAATATTTAGAGATCGAAAACGCCCTTTCAAAAAATTATCGTCCTAGATCAACACAAATAAACTAATTGTAAGAGAAATAAGGAGAATAAAATAAAATCACTATAGTCGCTACCACTAATAAATCATATTGAAAGAAATTAGATTTCAATTTTGAAAAGTATAAATCATTATCACAATACGATGCACCCGATTTCAGCTATTCGAACACGAAAAAAAAATTAATATGCAAAACGGACAAACGACATACATCAAAACCAGAATCTGATAATCGATTCCATTGATCGACTACACTTGAATGTTACTGTGATAAATTGGCGGTATAAAGTGGTGAAAAATCCGATTTTTTTTATTGATGAATTATTCAAATTTTTTCCCTCCAGAGTTATTTTTTATCAATACTGTTACCTACAAATTAATGCTGGAAGTATTTATAAAAGTTCCAACTACTATCAACGATAAAGGACGATTCACGATTGCCTTATAGAGTCATTTAATTCCGGAAGTAGAGTCACATCAAAATCCGGATAT
The DNA here is from genome assembly GCA_037464855.1 of Iselma pallidipennis. Classification (NCBI taxonomy): domain Eukaryota; kingdom Metazoa; phylum Arthropoda; class Insecta; order Coleoptera; family Meloidae; genus Iselma; species Iselma pallidipennis. The sequence goes on from JAZBHA010000037.1 coordinate 135,885, forward strand.
GAATATATTCCGAAAGTACTTAAAATTGTGAATAAGAAATGAGAGGAAAAGCTAGGAAACAAATACATATATAACAATAAGTTTTTCGAAGAGAATGAACATGATATGGTCTTAATCTGTTTTTCATAGAGGAGATTACAGTTGAAAAGGAATAGATTATATGGCTCTGGGGAAATCCTGGTAGCCATTTGGAAAAATTTATCCTTGACACGTTTCACATTTAATTTTGTAATTTTGCAATAATATAAACGATTAAACTGGCGATGAGTCAGATATTGAAAAATTGGCAAAATCATCAACATTTTTAATTTAAACATTGATGGATAAATAATTGTAACAAAGATTGAAATTTCAAATAAACTTTCTTGATTTATTTATTGCTGCAATTTTAATTGTCTTTTCGTTTTCTTCCAGATTTACTTTACGAAATTTGAATTCTTGCCATTATAAACAAAAAATCAATCAATTTCTGGTATTAGAAAAAAAAATCAAGACTATAGATAAATATCAGTTAATTTAAATAATTTTGAAAGCCAGGACAGGACATTGGGTTAGGTTACGAATAATATTATAAAATATGTGCAAATATATTACTGCTAATTTATTTGGAAACACGAAATTTACTCTCGTTATCACATTTCTATCACATCTTTAAATTATTTTGAATTAATTTTGCATTTTTCTGTATATATTTCCTGAACGAACTGATGATGCGTGGTTCATATTTAAAATTTAAATTATCGAAAATCATTACTAATTGAATTCCGGAGGATTTATAAATATGTATAATCAATTTTAATCTGATAATGCTTGGAATTATTTTACAGGTGTATGAGATAAAATATTTAAAAAAGTTATCTTTATTTTCATGCTCAAATTTGATGAAATTTGAAAAAAATTGCTTCTAACGATGAGAAAAACGGTTTTATTAATATTTTGTAATTGAAGATAAAAAATAACAAATAAGTCTAATTACTCTTAAAAGTCTGAAGGTATTAGCTGATGAAATTTTGACTTGATCAGATAAATGTAGCGACATTAAAACACCCCATAAAGATTCCTCAATTATAATATAATTTACAAAAATTTCTATTTTTAATTAATGTTCATACTGTTTTTCAATTTTATTGCATCGTAATTTACGATTTATTACTTTTACCTTAATTAATATTTCAATATTGACAATAATATCTACATAAGACATGCATTAACAGAAGTTGTTATTGAATATCTGTTACACCTTTTATATTACGGGCCCCTTACACGGTCAGTATTAAGTTCTGTTTCCGTTTATGTGATTTTCGGTTGTTTTCGACTGCGGACGGTACGCGCGGGCAACGGTGTCGGTACGCGATTTGTCGCATCGCACGGCTATAGCTTTACTACACCTATACCTATAGCCCGGTGCATATTGAGACACAGACCAAGCAGCCAGCACAGGTCAGAGCAGTCCAGGTTTTTGTATACCATGTAAGTTAATTGATCAGCTCATATTGCCACGTAGTGCAGTTCAGCACAGTTCAGTATTGCGTGTACTGTATCTACGCTCCGCTGTGCTGAACTGTCTCTCAACATGCGCCGGACTTTAAGGTGGTCAACGAATATTCGTTGGTTAGATGATGGATGTAGGAAACACCATTTCCTCTATGAAAATATTTATTATTTGAAGAATTTTAGTATTTATTATTACAATAAGCTTTATTATGACGGAGATTATTGATCATTATCACAATTATGTTCGTACTCTAATGAAAATCGATAAACAATTAATATTGCTTTCATTATAAGCTTTAGAATGACTAGTAACATGGTAAGCAACAAATCCAGGTGCACTTGAGCCGTCATATTACAGACTAACGTATGTATAATGTTATTTAATTAAAATTGATTGGTTTGTTTGGCATTCTAATTATAAAAACATGAAACGAATAATAATTAAAGAGAATGGGTGTTTCCTATCTAGACACGTTGTCATTATTTGTTGTTTTCTTTTCCTTTTTTTTGTTGCTTTATTTCACATGTCTATGTTCCGCTTTACAATTAATAATATCAAAACAATTAATACTTGACATATTATGTATAGCTGTTATGTGCGTCTATAATATAATTAACTTGGCAAACCATTTTACAAGTTCGATTGTGACTTGTGACGGGAAAATATAAATACTAGCAGATCTACTTTTGTTCCTGAAGTTCTTTCAAACAAAAATCGGTTATTATATTTTTTGTAATGTTTTTAACCCAATCATTCTCAAGAATCTCCTTCTAAAACTGTAAAACTTCCGTGTTAAGTGTTTCTCCATAAATTTAGAAGAGTTGTAGTTTCGCATTTTTTTTTAAGACTGTCATAGTTATTATTTTTCGTTGCAATTTTGAAATCGTTTTTCACCAGGTTTGCATTTACACCTTCAGAGGCCTCAAGCCCTTGTGTCGTTAATGAATTAGATAACAGTACTTTTCACTGAAGCACGCTAACAGAGAAAACTCCTACAAAATAAGGAAATGTTGCCCTGATATTGAGCCTCGTGGGTCTAAACGTAAATACGCACCGGTTCCTAATTCTCAATCTCTATATTGTTAAGCTTCATACAGCATGATTTCATTTTGTTTTGTTGACCACTAAAAGACGATAATGGACGATTTTAACAGTTAATTTACAAGCTACAAGTCATCAATCATTACATTTTCCAAAAAATTGATGCCTTCACATGTAGACTTACCATTCTGTTACTTTTCATTTTTTAGTACCCAATTTATTTGATAAAGATCCTGAAAAACCGTGTAATTTTCGTCTAAGGAATATCTTGTGCACATTTAAATAATTTATGGATGTTACAAACAATAGCCAGCCTGTTTACCGGCATCGTTTTATCGTTTTTTTTTTAGTTGTCATTTATTATTTATCTATCTTTTTGCTGCTCCTCCTTTTGCACAACAATTTCATCTTCTTTGATTTCCTTTTTGTTACATTATTCTTAAATGCAACGTGATGCAGCATTGGAATCTCCGAGACACGGCTATGTTTCAAACGCCTTGCTAACTACCTTTACGTGTCTTGAATACCGCGCTTATACGTTACTAGAATTTTATCAAAAATTGATACAATACTATGCGACAATTACATTCTATGTAGTTTTTTTGTCTATTCTGTTACTTTCTGCAAGCCGCTTCATTACATACATATAGGTATAGTAGGTATAGTACATGTTACGGGCAATGTGCGAAATTAGGCAATTCGCGAAGTGTCTAGTCAATTTGCAAAATGACCAAAATTGTAGGCAATATGCGAACAATTCGCATTTTGTAGAATATCTGTTGAGACAAAATGGTTGTTTCGTCATTTTAACTAGGCAGAAATAATCATTCGTACACAACAATTGGTTATATTGAAATTTTTTGCAGAATGCCTAACATAGCCGTCAATTTGCGAATTATGTGTAGATTGACTACCACTTTGGTCACTTTGCAAATTAACTAGACATTCCGCGAATTGCCTAATTTCGCACATTGCCTGTAGCATACACGTAGTATATTAATTAGGTTAGAAATGATTGAAATTTACCGCAATCGGTTATCAATGTTTTGTGTTTACAAGATTGATTTGAACATACATATTATACATACATACATGGTAACTTGTGATGAACTGAAATTTGTCAAAATTTGATTGTTTGATTGTGTGCACGTTTCATTTATAGTCTCTGTTTGAATTTTCATTCATAACTTGTATGGTTGAATCATTGTTTAAAATATATTTATAGAGAATTATCGACATTAGCGCCTCTACAAGGATAATCAGTGTAATTGAAAAGCAAATCTTCATCTTCATCTTATCGCTTATTGTTGTATTGTTGTAGTAAATGTTTTGATCTCAAAAAAGACTTTAAGTTTCTTGACCATCTGTGACCGTAGTAGACATTGAAGTGCAGGTAGCTACATTGATATTGATAGCAAAAACAGTGGGCGATTGTTTGTAGGCGAAAGGTATCAATAATGCTTCTTATATGTATATAACCCCTTAATATTTACATAAAATTCAAATAAGACATATAACATACATACATGGACAGAAGTATATTATAAATGGAAACATCTCCATTATCCATTCAATAGAGAGAGTGAAAGAGAGAGAATAGTTGATCTGTATGATAAACGTTGATATTATTACAGAAAAACGATATAATCGATGATTTCGTAATTGGACTGGTTTTTATATTGTCTACATTCTGAAAGGTTTTTTTATAGACTTATCAGGAAACATTAAAAATGTAATAAAAATGGGGAAAAAGAGCAATAATATGAAGCGACTTTCTATACAAAATAAATTTGGAACAAGCAGCTTAAATAGGAGGGTTCAAGTAACTAAAGTGATCACATGAATAAATAAAATGACATAATTGATATTAAGACTAACTGAAAACATTTGATCGATCACAATGATTTTATCTAAATTTAATAAATAAAAATATCAACAAAACGTGATTGTAGATCTTAGGAGAGACAAATTGAAAGGAAAGAAAAATGATATTTGTGGGCTAAAACTATTCTTAATAAATTTGTTGCTTTTTCCTTGTGTAGACATTTAAATATTATAAATAATGTAAAAATTATCACATTTCTCAACTAGCCCATTTAATTATTATTTATCATTCTCAATAATTCGAATGAAACTTTTTCATAGTTCGTTTTGTTTCTTCCTTGTGGTTAATAAAGGACATAGAAACTGATGGGCGGTTAAAATATATCTGAGGTTCCGGTAAACATCCTATACATATAGTCCTACACATTAAGAGAGAAGCTATTTATAATAATAACATCGAAAAATGTTTATCTATAAGAGATCTTTTTTTGTGTTATTGTAGGCGTACTTAATCGATCTGTCTTCTATCTTTATTTTTTTTTTGTAATACAGTTAGTTAAGAATTTCAGACATATGTTTCGTTCTTCTTCTATTATAATAAATAATTAATCTTTACTGTACATTATGTACAGATTTTTTAGTTGAAAACATCTTAAATTCAACAACCTACATTGTTTTTGATTTTTATGTTATTATGGCACTTGGCAGGTTGTGGACAGAGACTCGTTGCTCATTCTTAATATTTCGAACAAGTCGTAGGTGGTTGCAGAAAGGATTTCTAATTGATTTCGTTAAGTAATTACGGTATTTCTACACTAAAAATAGAACTAGGTCAGATAAAATAAAAAACAAAAATGAAAACAATAATTTAAATTTACAAGCAAATGAAGAAGAGGCGTCTGAATTTCTTGTGTTTTTAAAACTTCTTTCTGTGGGAGGGTTTTATTATCCACACTTTAATACTCACTTTTTAGGTAACAATCAGACCAATTCTACGGTAATTTACCCTCCAGATCTTCCTCCGTAGATGATCCAGATCTCTATGCAAATCTACGTATTTAGAGGTCTGTCTGACTTCACCGTGTGATATTTAAAAATGAAATTTAAACACAATTTTTTCATTGAAAAAGGGACAGTCTTATCATACAATTTCTTGCGTAGATTATTGAAAAATATTTTTTTAATTATGAAAATGTGAAGTTAACGGAAATATTGTATTTAGAGTGACCAGATCATCATTTTCAGGCAGTTGTCTAAAAATGACGATGTAGATCTGCCACAGAATCAAATCGTTACTGATGTGGATAATCTTTAGTAATCCATCATAGATTTTAGTTACTTTATCAGGTAATAATAAGCCTTGAATATGTCATACAATGCAAAAAATTCATTTAAATTTATAAGAAAAAAGACAAAGAAATTAAATATTGAAAAATATATAATTGATAATTGCATTACTCACAGTTAGGGGCTGTTCAGACACGGCATGTTAATGATCATTAAGCAAACGAAGAATCACGAGTCGACAGTCGCAACTTATCGCTGTGACATAAGACAGACAAGGATATCAAATACGCTGTGTGGGCGCTAATGATCATTAACATGCGTGTCTGAACAGCCCCTTAGAGTTTTTACTTAAATGCAATTCTTATGGATAACATTTGGCACAGTAAACAGCATACAAAAATTGAATAATTTATATTGCAAAATACGACATTTTCTATAATGTTTAACATTATTTACGTAGCATTTTAATTTACAGCCTTGATTACATTCCGGAATGATTTTATAGAAAAAAGGTTGATCAAAAAACTTTTAAAATGTGAATTATTTTTGTACCAGTTTCATAGAATTTGGGAAGTTCATAATATTCCTAATTCTTTTCCGTTTGAGATTTTCAACATCCTTATGTAGCCACAATTGAAATATATTTCTATCAATACCTTTAAACGTATTTTGTTATCAGTTTCATTAATTGCTGTAAGTTGAAAGTTGAATTAAATTAATACTTTTGAGTAGGTGATTTGTTAAGACATATAGACATATTTCCATTATCTATAAATAAATTATGTATTTATTTAAAATATCAATTGGAGGACAACAACATATGTAGTAAATTAGAATACAGGACCGAAAAAATAACGATTTTCTTGGAGGGAAATAACAAAGATGATAAAGCTGATTTAGAGAGAGAATTAACAACAACATTGAATCGAATCCTATGTAATTAATACGTTTTATCCATTATATAATTAGAGAAAAAGGTGTGTAGCTTTTATTAACCAATTATTATTAGATAAATCACTTGTAGAGTCAGCTAATCAATGTGTTATTATATCTTGAAATACAATATGCCCTTTTATGAGTCTTCTTTATCTATTAATAACGTTCAGAAAGTGTCAATATAGTTCAGACATACGGAGCCAACAAATAATTACAAATGATAGTCCCCGGATTAAAGTTTCAATAATTCAAGTATTTAAAAATCCATAAAAATTTGTTTATATTAAAGTGGATCGTTAACCAATTACTATAATACAGGGTACTTAATTCATTTATATTAACTGTGACAATTTTTTCTGTTATGATTGTAATAAACTCTGAATATGCGTTTTATGAATTTTGTCTCTTTAAAAATTAAATACCGTATTTAGGGCCAGTTTCATAATAAACTGTAAAGTAACTTTAATTTGTAAAGTCACATATAGTGCATACATAGACCGGATTAGGCACTATTCGCGATAAACAAGTGTGTGCAAACATTTGTATGTCGCAAGACATGGATTTTCAAGTGTCTTATTGTTAGTGCAGAGTGAGACACTGCCTAAGATCGTTATAAAGGTACTTCCATGGGGACGCCAATACACTCAGAGCCGGCCCTGAGTATAATTTTGATTAAACTTTGTATATCATTTACGGAAGGAAAAGTGAAAAGCTTCTGCTTCTGCTTCTGAGTGAAAAAAAATCAGAAACAAAACACAGTTTGTAAATAAACAGAAATACCGAGCTATAAATATGTAATTATACGAAACAAACATCAATAAATTTGTTTTCAGTTTGTTATCATCGTAAATTTATGTATAAATATTGATTTTCTGTAACTTTCAACTGCGAAATTCGGTATTATTTCTTTAAATTTGCCTGTAATTCGTGAGCGATGGTTTAAATGGATGATAATAACAATAATAATGAAGAAATATATAATACCGATTTTAGTTATAATACCTTTTCAAGTTTATATAAAACGGATTAAACGCCAAGTTTCATGACAGATTTGACGTAATTTTATCATCATTCTGTTTTTACACTTCTTCGATCCTGCTTGTAAAGGAACTCAGGTGGAATTTAAACTGATTGCGTTTTATTCAATTTTAAAGAGGATTGCAATATAATTTAAGCAAAAAAGTAAATGATACGGATCTAGAATCTTTTTAATAAATTGAAAAAGGTTATAAGGAGAAATTTTAAAATATAAATTTCTTAAAAATAATGAAATAATAAGACTTAAATGAGAAACTCACCCCTCTGAATAAAGCAGTTTCCTCTTGAAAGCACGTTTAACACAACCGCACTAACCACAAGAATAATCCTGGTAAATAAGGGCCCCATAAAATAGGGGCCCATTTTCGTTTCCACACTGTACAAATTCACACTGTCTTCTTCTTTTATTCAACCTGTCTTTAAATTAACAAATAACTATCAGAAAATGTTTGATATCATCCTAAAACTACATAATATTATATGATTTATTATAGAGAATTAAACTTTTTTTGATAAAATTCCATAAAAATCTAATCCTTCTATAATAATGGCAACAGATTTTTAAAGATAAAAGTGTCTCTGTATATGTTGGAAATTAGCACTTTATTGGATTATTAAGATACGAACAGTAGTGAATAGTAGCAGGAGCACTAATTCTAACAATCATTTCAGGTCTGTATTAAAAGGAAATTTAGTAAAATCGTGGAAAAATGATAAATACAATTTGATTTCTTTGGTGGCATATTTTCCTTTGTAATTAGAATTAACTTATGTATATTAATTTTAAATAAGTTGTCAGTAATTTTGCCCTTTTGTACCCTTTCTATAGCCACGTTTACATTTTGTATATTTTCCAGTTTTCAATTTAAAATTTGACATATACTATATTATTATAGATTAAATCCTATTATAAATAATTTACGTGTTTACGGATCTATCCGAAATCCTTGATTTGTATATAAATGATAATGATTATGACCAAATTTTTGGAACCGGAATACATATATAGATATAGGAGCAGTTTTTTGAATGTAACAGATTTAATTTCTTAACATAAAGTTCTTTTAAACTAAGAATTCTTGATCTCATTATCGACCTTGATGATAATAGATACGTAGGTCAAACCTGAAGGATACGTCTAGAATGTCCCTTCATTTTTTCAGTGGTTTTATCGAAAGATTCCAATTATTATGTGGAATAATGGAAATCGAAATTTTGCAGGTCCTTTAATCTCGTAATTTTATCTTTAATAAATAAAACAACAATGGATAGATCCATTATATAATAGTAGTAGTATTTATAGGATTTGCATAGAAACTATTTGAGATAAAATAGGTAACAATTTGTTGAAAATGTGATAAGAGTGAGGTGAGAAACGAAATAGGTCAGGAAGCTCACCGTAAATCTCGTAAAATGGCAAACAATCAATTTAAACGACAACAATGTTAAATTATTAATTTAAAAACAAATACTAACAAGAAAAAATGAATTGGCACTTGATAGTATTTTCAGCACTTGACGAAAAAGAAAGAACGCACATAAACCCACCAACAACACTCAAGATCAAGATGTTGGCACACTCATATACTACACCGGCATCAATGAAACCGAATCAGGAGAATGTTAGAATGCAAGCTGATTTTATATATATAGGTTTCAATAATAATAATAACAACAACAAGTGAAGAGACGGCTTATTATTGCTATCCGTTTGTCTGTCCGCTACGATCGACGTCTTTTTAGCTAGAGTTACTGGAACGACTGGTTGTCTCTTATTGGAGAGGTCTTTCGATGTGCCTACAACAACCAACAACAACAACAACAACATTAACATCAATAATAACACCAGACCACCAGATGACTAAAACACCCACGGGGCCGGAGGTATTGCCACTTCCCATTGACATCGCCAAAAAATAAACATGCTCCGGAAATTTGGGTATATTTGCTAATCTCGTACGTGTGTGGTGGAATTCAATCATATAGGCGTGGAGGATTTGCTTTTTAGTGGAATTTTGGGATTGTGGAGGAGAAAGGAGTTGAAAAAAATTTACACTTGATTATATTCATTTATACACAAATTAAAGTTTATGCAATTACGACATTGTTTATAAGATAATATACATAATAAAACAACATTTTGTCGTGATAGAGCAACAAAACACATTTTGTTTGAATTACAGAAAAAAAGGATTTATTTGAATAATTGAAAATTTCAAATAAATTACATGTTGTTATTTTTATTTTGTTCCCTTTGCTTTTTAAAATTTACAAGAATTCACATTGTAGTCCTTTATTACCTGCTTTTATTTCCTTCTCTAGCTTTTGAAATTTCATTCTTGTTAGCATTTTTAAATTCTCCTTTATAGGAAAAATTTCAAATTTATTATTTTGTAGAATTATGTTCATAACTCATTAAAAAAATCCATTATCTAAACTGTTATCACCGTAATTTTAGTTTGCTCAGGTAGTCACATCGTCTCCAGACATCCGGCATATTTTTTACATCCATTATCTATTGTATAGCAATTAAAATGAAAATTTTGTAAAAATTATGACATAATCTAACTATATATTATCTTCTCTCTTGATAGTTTTCTAATGCCGTTGATTTGTTGACATTAAAATTTAACTTAGCACCGGTAATCGATACTACCTGTAAACTTCTCTGTTTTACCTTTATTACCAGTTAGGTTTAAGCATTTATTGAAATTAATATTTTCTGTAAATCAATAAATATTTCATATAAATCGAATTAGATAATTTACTTATGGAAAATGTTACAACACACACCGCCCATGGTCAACCAATTTATTCCCGGTTTTCTATGTTTATTTATATAAATCGACTGTTTATTCTTCTAAATTATTTAATTAGTAATCATATTCAACGAGAACAAATTAAATATCATGTTAAGCAAATTAGAATAATAATAACAATAATAATAATAATAATAATAATAATAATAATAATAATAACGATAATGATGCGCAGTATGTAGGAACGTCAGCACCAGGACTTCTTGAAAATATCATTCAATTGACTGAAGAATCAAGTGAATTTTATTGACTTGAATCATTGGATTAAAAATACGTATTTTTTTTTAAATCGAACGCTTTTCGTTATAATTTCACAGTCGATTAATGTAAATGAATCAGTTGCCCACATTTGAAGCTTCTGATTAAAACAGGTGTTCAAGCCTACAATCCAATCAAGAAAACTGATTAATAAAATGGAGCAGAAAACGGTTTAATGACTGACATATTACCACATACGCACATAATATGGATTTTGTTCCATAATATCTGACTCACCTTGGAATTTATGGACATTGTTATTGAAACGTTTTTGAAAATATCAATTTAATTATCGAAAAATAATAACAAAAGTGCGATATTCAGAATGTCACTAATGTTAGAACATTTCGCTTTGGTCTTCTTTGTTAACTTTTTTCTTCTGTTTTCTTTTATTTAACTTAAAGAGCTATAAAAGTACTTAAAACAATCTACAACCCTTGTAATTGTGATTTGTATTTTCATTTTATTATTTACTTTTATTGCTGGATGATTATTTGACACCACACTTTATTCAATTATTGAATCATAGAACACAATTTAGGCTAATGAATTCAATACAGTACGTTTAATAGTGTTAAATTGTAATTACAGCTGTCGTGTGACTAGACTAGCGTTTCTTAAACGATGTTACGCGGACCTGTCGCAAGTGTTCCACGGAATTATAAAAGCTTCAGTATGAACGAACAGGTTTATTGGTGTTTTATGAAAAAAAGTCGCAACTTCAGAAAGGTTAAGAACTACTGGATTAGACCGCTTTAGAAACGTGCTTATTTTGTTGGTAAAAGCGATGTGTGAGCTGCCAAATTCATAACTATAGAACAATATTGTCCAAGTCGTTGCCGTTATTATAAAAAAGCCCTTTTAAAGGTTTATATGTTTTGCATGCATTATTATCTTTCACGGAAATGATTGTTTCCAAGCTTATTGACTATGTGGATATAATCGCAAAAATTATAACTGTTACGATCAAATAAAGTCGAATTTATGGAAAATTTTGAACTTATTCAAATATTTCGTTACAAAATCCCTTTGTATCCGCAATAAATATCTATTGAATACGTTTAATATGAAGCTGCTTGGGATTCTTTTAGATCCACTAGAAATTTTATTTAGGTTATAAAAAAATGGGTAGTTCTATTGAATTCAACAGTATACAAATAATATCCACCCCGTTTTATTAAATCTGATGTACCATAAAAGAATTAGTCAAGACAAATTAAAGCAAAAAGATGACCACGTTTAAATTTCTCAATAATTAAACAGGGCAGATCAATAGACAAAAGAAATTTATATAAATATAGGTGTAAATCGTGTGAAAAAAAGTGTTCTTATAATTCAAGTTTTTACTCTCCTTTCAAAGTACGATAGTTCTGGATAATGGAGGATAAGACAACAAAAACAATAGGAAGATCTGAGATAGTATCAGGTGCTGTCTTGTGTGTGTGTGTGGGCTACAAAAACAATGAGAATTGAAAAGGGCTGGATCTGTGTCTCGAAATGGCAAAATTTTCAAACCACAATCACATGATTTATATCAAATAAGTATATCCTTATACCCATCTTCAAGATTTACCACACTGAGTGAATAAAAAATACCATAACAGCACTTGGTCCTTAAGGTTCCTGCTTCTACGCTATTTACAGTAAATCTTCGTGTTAACGAGGGTTTATTAAGTTTATTGTGCATGTAATACAATTTTGAATTAGATAACCCATCATGAAGAGAATAATTCAAATTGAAATTAGAAAAAAAACTTAATCCAGATTTCTCCTATCATTGATCGAATTTCATCAAGGACAGCAACTGTATTTCTTTACACCTAGATATTCATTTCTTAATTTTACCATAGTTTTTTACTTATTTAATTCCAGAAGTAAAAAAACAATGAAATCAAAAGGCGACTAGGTTCCATTGCAGACTTGGACACACTTCGACACGTTACAGCAATACTACAGATTTTCGCTTGCTTTCACATGCAGACACTTTAATGGCCTAGAATTACATAAGCCCCACACTAGTTCATTAGTTTATTATTTATTATACTTTTTCGTTTTTATATCGCTTTTAATTCTCTTATATGGAATTTTCACACGTGTAAAAATATCTGTTTACAACAATTGGCTACAGCAATCCACCCTGTAGCAAAAAATTTTGTACGCGGGGCTTCGTGTGAATTTTTTCAAATACAACACGGGTGGCCAACTTGTTTGTTCTTGAGACTTTCTGCATAAAAGGTTAGTCGTCATCTAGGTACTTATCAAGTTGGCGATATTTAATACTTTCAAACCCCTGTGCTAATCAATGCCCTCCCCCAGGGAGGTAAGGGATAGGTATTTACACATGTAATGTAATGATGGCGCTCATTTCAAAACGGCTGTGATCGACCAAAAATCGTTTCGCGATCAAGTGGTCGATCGTGATGGATCTGTTGGCCACTCCTGATAATGGTTTTTCTAATGACCAAACGTATGGTATAAGAACCAACAGGACAGTAGTTTATATTGCTATCCTTGTTGTATACATTAGTCGGCAAATTAAAGTTGACAATTTTTGTATTCGAAAGAAAGTTCTTGTTCTTATGATAATCATCAGTATTGGTATCTTGCTGGAATGTTAATTGCTTGTAATGAACAAAACATACCAGAATCGATGAACATAATATATGAGTACGCACATCATTCATTATTATTAAGAAGACTATGAGAATTCTTTGCAGGTTGTCTTTCCTTATTTGGATGAAAATTATTAACAGCGGCGTGATTGTGGCACATTAAGAAATACATATGTACGAATATGATGAAAATAATTGATCAAAGAGACGCACATTTATTTGAAAAAATCCCTAAAATTTATGGAATACCGAATTTTTTTCTTATATCAAATCAAAGTGTTGAACTTGCCGTGTATTTGAACTATCACAAGATCTTACACCTTATATAGTACCGACCATAAACAAGTTCTTTTCAACACAGATACTACATGTTCATGTGCCGTGTTAAAAAGCATCCAAGTTGGTTTCAACGTTTTTATTAATTTTTAAACTTGTCCTTAAATGAAAATTACTTATCTTACTTTGTTTTATTACAAAATTATTTCGTTCATATTTCATTATTGTTTCCCTCTCAGTAAGTATTTTCGTTATCATCCTTAAACCTAATCAAAACCAACATTTGTGTTGTTTTTTGGGGCAAAAAAAAGCTTTTAATTCAAAATTTTTGTTTTAACTGCATGCAAACAAATAATTTCATTTTTCATTTACTTTAATCAATTGTACTTAGTTGGTAACAAGAGATTCCATTACAAACGCTTTGTGTCTTTGTAGATTAAAACAAAAAATTAACTGCACGTGTACCAAGACAAGGAATAAAAGTATATTTTTGGAGACCTTGACCATTGCCATTGAGGTTGACTTTTTTCAATAATGTTTTCTAAAAAGCCACCAAAACCATGGAGCGAAAAAATAACGAACATATATGAAATTATAAATATTTAGAATTTATAAATTAATATTTTAAAGTGAAAGATCCGTAAAGCTTATCGAATTTTATACGATACTTTATTGAAATAATTTAATAATAATTATTTGTTTTAATATTTAAAATATTTATGCGAAATGTCTGCAAAATTGATATAAAATATGATTATGTTTACAATATTGTATCTTGTCATAATTCAACATATTGCTAATGAATTTAATTTAATTTGATTTAAAGGAAAAACGAATGAAAATTAAACGGTAAATGAATATATTTTTAATATATTTAAGGACTTGAACATAAACATGCAGGTTTTATTGTTTTTCAACCAACCAGATATGTATTATGAATTGAACTTTATCGAAGTTTCTACAGATTTCTTTTTATTTTAACTTGAATTGCATGATTTTCTTAGAAATTGAATATAATAAGAACATTATTATTAATCTAAACATATGGTTTGTTTCCTGCTGGGAAACTTGAATGATTTTAGAATGTTAAGTACGCATACGCACATTAAGGTAATGTAATCAATGATTCTTCTTCTACTTTCTACATATTACTTATCACTATTCGTTTCAAAACATGCTATGGACTATCTTATATTCAGGACCGGCTCTGCTGGGTATGCAGGAACGTGGGATATGCAAGGTATATCAACTTCTACGACCAATTTAGGAATTTTCATTGACTGGAACATTACTAACATCAGTTCATACGCCGAGAAAAATGGTACCTCTGATATGAAATGCAGGTAGACAATGGAATAGAAATATCACTAAACTTGGTTGATCAACCAAGTATCCATTTGACCGCCAAATCTTGCAACCTAAAGTTAAGAACTTTTATCATCCCTATCTATATGCAGGCACATTTATGCCACCCATGTGCAGCCACCCTAGGTACACTTAGGGCATGTACAAACCCCTTTATGTTATCTCTATGAATATGATTTGTGGCGATGAAACAGTTTCAAAAGACCATTTCTTACTGAAGCTATCCATTAGTGTACACTCATATAGTAACCTATTTTAACGCCCCCGATTCCAGGCGCCCCTCTACAACTGCTTAGTGCCTTGAGCCGGCCCTACCTTATACTATAGCAAAGAAACAAACATGTATATGTAGAGATACACCGAATATTATTATAAATAGTGCAATATGAAATGAATCCGTTGGCACAGATGTTTCGATTTCACGCTTGTCTACACATAGGGATCTTCGAGGTTAGATTAGTGGTTTTATTAGTGGAATCTTTTCTAGAACGAATCCAATCTGTATGATTGTTGTCGTCAACCTCAAGTTTTTTGAAACTTCTCAAAAAAATATTTAATAAAAAAGAAGATACAACGTTCTCACAGCAAACTTATTCAACAAAAAGTATAACTCTAATTGCTTTGTGTGCATCTTATCTGATTCTCATTTGTATAACTTGGTGTTTTTGTGGCTCTTCTTTTTGATGTTTCTTTATGTAAAACTTCGCGAAAAGAGTCTTTCAGAAACTCCACGTGGTTCTTTAGACTCAAATTTCTAGTCCCTTTTCGATAAGTACCTCTCTGTGCTTTAGCTTCGTCCTTTCATTTATTTTAGTATTGTTTTATTATTCTAAATAGTTGACAAGACTTTTTTGTAAATGTAAAATGTTTTCGTATTATCCTTTCAGATGATATCTTTAAGTTCCCTTTTCTTCCATAAAATTTCCTGTTTGTTGATGAGATAACCTATACAATCGATACTTTCAATTATATATCGACTATCCCTGAACTGTCAGCCCTTTCTGTTAAATTGGCCCATTTCGGTTATTGCTTGTCACGAGAAAAAAAATACATCTTTATTATTTACACGATATTGACATCGTTCCAATTCCCGTTCAATTTCGAACTAATGGAGCAAAGGACAATTTATGCCGACCAGAAGATCTAGAAATTGTACCTACATATGGTAACTAAATATAGTTTTAAATATTATTAATTTTTGCTTGACAGACTGAAGAATAAATTTATAAAAACAAGCACAGGGGGGACATTTAGGAGATGTTCACGATTCGATTGACATAAAAACAGTACGAATATAAATTCAATAAAATCTTTTTATTAATATTGAGACATCTCACAAGGGACTCTTGTTCTTGCCACACATAATTTTATACAATTCCGTTGTGGTCAAGAAGGCAACTTGAATGATTGCTCAACTTTTTCCACTCACACACACACACATTCACTCTAAATAAGTTCTTTTTTCTTTTTATCCCCCTTTTTCTTTCAAATCTGGACACAACTGATATATTCCAGAACAATGGAATTGTAGAATACTCTTGTTCTTTTCTTACAATTGGGTCAAATACTATTACATTACTCGATTTATCACACATGTTCATTCATGATAAATAGAAATATCACTGCTAACACGTTTCCCTTGTAATATTTGCCTCTCCTTGGTGTGTTGTTCTTGATGTTTGTGTGATGGCTATCTGTCTAGTTTGTTCTTGTGTATGTACATGTTAGCAGGCCATAAACGGAAAACATCTTTCGATGTCGAGACATGTAATGAAATGCGTACAGAACAGTGATTGTATTTGATAATAACACGTCTGTTCAAACTAATTTCCTGTATGACCAACATCAGATAACAGGCCAATAGTCGTGAGATTAGAACTAACGATATCGAATGGCCTTCATTAGATACTATTGTGTCTGTTATTTGGTGATTTGTTATACTTTTGTGATTAATCATTACCTATTCTTAGGTAGGAAGTTTACACATAATGTGCTGCTATCTGAAAATTACCTACCAATAACTGTATCACGTACAGTGAATTTTTTTCTATTAGGATTTGATGACTCTGTATGCAACAGAACTCGGTTATAACGTTCACGGATATAACGAATGTACAGCTATAGCGTACAAATTGACATGAAGCTTTGAACTTCCATTTGTTTAGTGCAATTTTTTCACGATTACGAAGCGACTTGGCAGATACAATGAATGAATACAATGAAGTCTCTACAGGTAGCTCAAAAAATCAATGAGAGAGGCATGATCAGTGCAAAGGATATCTTTGTTTAAAAGCATATGCAGTAAGAAAGTACCTATACTTCTTACAGGGTAGTTACTGTAATCAGTCATAATGGAGTGTTACACATATTCTTCATTTTTTCCTTTCGTAGTCTTATAAAGTTTGTATATCACTACTTTATGGAGAAAATTTTTAGGAATCAGTGAGACTATTCGTGTATCTTTAGGAATTTTTGAAGGATTGTTACACGTATTTTGTTACCAAAAAGGTAAAATAAACGAGGGAATCATATCAAACAGTACTTTCAGTTGAATCCAAGATTGTTTTGGGTCTACATTGTCTAACCAATTTCATGAAAACTGGTATGTCATATATTTCATACTTTCCATTGTTTTTTATTTGTTAGATACACGGAATTTATGTTAAAAAAATGATATGAAACACAAAAAGGGGAAAAAGGACTACAGCAGGAAATTGGAGCAAAAATAACGCTAATATTTCTTTTGAAACATCTCTTTGTTATATTTTGGTAACCCGCTCATTAATAAACAAAATATTAATAAAACGTTTCCCAACACGGAAATGATTGTACGTCAATTTTTTAAGTCATTCACTCATTTATATTGACCACAATAGGTTTATAAATTGAGATAGCCGGATTTTGGTAGTAATGATGATGTGAATATGACTAATATTATTTAAATTATCTATAAACTTTATTCTATCAAATCTTTTGCACAGTTACTGCGTATTAAAAGGTCGTTGAACAAATTTAATAAAGAATGAAGAAATCCATTGAATTCCTTTCTGGATTGTAATCATCAAAAATTGTTATTATTATGTGTATATCTGTAGAATTAGTTCTCTTTGAAATTGAAATAAAACTCTACTTCGATCAAAATAATTGAAATCGTTGGTGTTGCCTTTTTTCTCCTCTTTTATCCCATTTCCAATCAATGAAGAAGAAGTTTTCAATGTATCGAAATGAATATATACGTACTTTTTCTTTTCTGTCTGATCCTTGACAAGATAGAAGCGAGAATTCTCTTCGCATGATTCATTTTTGATTGCGTTGTTTTTTTACGCTGTTTTTTTCGTTTAAATAAATTTTTGAGAAAAAAAGTCGTGTTTACCTGGAGATTACATTGTTTTTATCTTTCCTGACTCTCTTCGAATTTAATTTAAGTCCTGATTTCCGTAGAAATATTTGACTTTCATATGAGTTAGGTACATATACGGATAGTAATTAGTAATTTCTTTATTACTTAATGGTTGAAACATTATTGTTTGGAGGGATATTAGCATAAGTTATCTTAGACTAACTACTTTTAAGCTTTCTGCTGAAGGAGCAACATGTGCGACAACTAACAATTTCAACAGTAATTGGTTTTATCAGTTTTCGTTGTAATTCATGTTTAACTATGCTTGATGCTTGAAATAAGGATCGTTTTTATAAAATCTAGAAACGTATTTATTGGAAACTTTATAATACATTTCCATGAATGATGAGAAATAACAGAAAAATTTCAGCCTGTTTCCCTGTTCTTCGTTTCTCATCCACATTTATTTTCAACTAACAAGGACAATTCCGAAGAACCTTTATAGTTCCACGAACAAATCTGATTAATTTGAACCACAAAATTGTTTCCATCTGTTTCTATTATTATTATCATCAATTTATCTGGCGCCAACCTCAGTCCCACCAACCAACCAGCTATACCATAATTATGAAATTTATGAAGATGTTCTAAATTTAAATACTACGAATAAAAAACGTGACAAAAAAAGGAAAGAATGAAATCAGTATTGTTCAGGACCATTTAATTGAAATTGAAAACGTTTCTATGGGAAATGTTCGGGTGCTAACTTTTTACTAACTGGTTTCATTGAATCAATTCATCAATAAAACTTCTCAAACTTCACCATACGAAAATAAAATCGGATTAAAAAACAATCTAAAAAAAAGTCCAAACTGTCCAATAAAATAGGATTCGGAAGCACCAATTTAAAAAATGCATTAAATGAATTAAAGTTGTTATATTTGTTTGTCGTATATATGTTCCTTTCATTTAATTGAAAAGTTATAAAATTGTGTAGATACCATAAAGGATAATATATTCCAGGTGGGCATTTTATGGAATAAAAATAAAAGTTTAATGATAATGAAACCACGAAATCTAGTAGTAAATTGTCATCATCATGACCGATGACTTTTCATTTAAAAAACAATTATTAGTAAAAAAAAAGTTGTCAAAAATAATGTGTTAGAATGTTTCTACGTCTTTATTTTATTTTTCATATATTTCTTGTTTTATTTATGAATTTATCATTAAACAGATTTGTTATTTCCATACCGATACTTAATGGTAAGTAGTTGATCAGTTTTCACATAAATTAATTTTAAATTGATCACGATTCTATTATAGTTAGTAGGATTAAGTTTGAAAGATATTATTCAAATTTATTATTATTATTTTTATTATCTATTTGGCTCTTACTTGCTTCTCTCCAATCGTCTACGTGTCTACTTTTTAATTTATTGGTGTTGTTAAAGAAAAGGTGATTCACTATATCGCTTCTTTAATCAATCTTGTTCTTCCGAAAATAATTTTTTGGTTTGATATATTATAGGTGATAGAGAGGTCATCAGACTGTTATGGGGCTATAGTTTTTCCTTTTTGTTTGAATACATTATAGATTGTATTTATAAGAAAGCCAAGCTATAGATATAGGATTTATACCATAGATACTGCGCCAAAATTGATATAAAAGTAGAGGATAATGAAAGTGGTTTATGCAACAAAAATCTGGTAATAAATTAATCAGATGAACATAATGCAGGCCTTTAAAAATGAGGATTTGTT
The DNA here is from genome assembly GCA_037464855.1 of Iselma pallidipennis. Lineage (NCBI taxonomy): Eukaryota > Metazoa > Arthropoda > Insecta > Coleoptera > Meloidae > Iselma > Iselma pallidipennis. Next base: position 155,940 of record JAZBHA010000037.1, read on the forward strand.
TTGGAAACTTGAGAAGGACAATATTAACTCAACAACTGTCGCTCCTCATTGTTTCTTGTAATAAGATGGCATTTTTATATTAATCGAGTTTCTCTCCATTACAAAAATTGTTTAAGATTTTCTAGAAAATACCAATAGAATTGCAACTATTTCCTCCATTGCAACAAATCTATCTAAACGTCAATGTTATATGTACGTTATGTTATTTATTTATTTGATTCTGTATGCATTTATTCAAGTAAAATACCAAGTCAGCCATGTTGGTAAGTTATTGAAGGCAAACCAGTAATTTTTATTAAGAAGAAAAAAAGGTGTATAATAATAATTTGCAATTTCTTAGAATATTTTATAAACGTATAAATGGTAAAAAGTAACGTTCTGATTGGTTATTTGCTATAATATGGTTACAACTCTTAACAAATCAACAACAAATATACGTCTTGTTTACCTACCAACAAGCAGTAAATTACAAAGGATTGTAAAATAAATGCATGTGATTAGATGCAATTAAATGGCATATTTGCTATTTTAAATGGCTGGTGAATTGCATGCAAATGATTCTAATAATAAGTTTTTTTTCCTTTTGTATATTGTTAATTGTTCCGTTCTCTTCTCTTGTCATTTGCTGTTGTTGGTAAGACACATTAGTCAAGATTTAGTTTGTTAATAGTTGCGGCTAGTTACTTTGTTAATAATAATAATGGAGGAAACGCAAGATGTGAATAGTAATAAAGAAGAATGTTGAATGGTAACAACATTAGGAGTTTGTATGCTTTGTTTACGATAAACATACACACATAGGTACATAGAGATATAAAAGATCAGTTTTTTCATCTTTGAATGTATTGTAAATCTAGTATCGTCTTGTGGGGTATTACCTCAAGAGAATTACTTACTTTGCCTGTCAAACCAACCATTCTATAAATTTTCATTTTTTTCCCATTCTGTTCGATTAATATTTATTGAAACTGAATTGAATTTTTTTTTTTGGTCCTCGTTGAAAGGTTGTGATAAATAGAAGCAGAACAATAACAACAAATCACTATGGTGATCTCGTTAGGAACAATATTCGAGTTTCCTTCTTTAATGGAAGGTAAAAATTTCTTCGAAACCCTGAGATGTGTGTCTTACATAAGAAAGTTGATATTATTTTTCTATATAGGAAATTGACGATAATTTAAAATTGTCCCTACGCGATACTTACATTAGTACTACATTAGTAAGTGGGTTGGAGGTGCAAATGCACCCGTGCATCTCCCTTGGTTGTGCCATTGAACTGCAGTAAAAAAATTAGACTGGGTACTTATTCAGTTTCGAACTACATAGATTTTTAAATTGCTTCTAAAGTATTTTTAATTTCTCATTACTGTTTTACTAAAAAGTTACTCCTAGTAAACTTTACATGGCAAAAACGGAGTCTTTTGGCACTGCACCAATGTGGTATTAGCTTTGTTAAATATTTTAGTATTATCCTTGAATATTAATTACTAACGTTATGGATAAAACCTAATAATGATCCCAAGCTGGTGTAGTGCGCAACTATTTACACAAACATTTTCCATTGAAAATACTATTTTTCTAGGTCGTTATACAAGAAATATTGATAATTTTCAATTGGTATTACCATATAAATCTACACAATATGGTGAATTTATCACATACAAATTGCCACATTTTTACGATCAAAATTTCAAAAAAAAATATCGCGATCATAAACGTGACCTAACCAATCCAGATATGGTTAGTTATATCATTAATTTGAATGATGTACAATATCAAACTGATTTATGGCCCAATTATGGTTTACTATCACCAAATGCAATATCAGAAAACTATCAACCAAAACTGAAAATACAAAATCGTCAATTACGACAATTAAATTCAAATAATCAATGCTATTACACTGGAATAATTCGCAATATTTCTGAATCAAAGGTTGCACTGTCAACTTGTCATGGATTGGTAAGGAACAAAGTGTAATGAAGAAATGTAGTAGTTAATTGTACAATTTTATTGTAGGCAGGTTATATTCAAATACGCAGAAAACGTTATTTTATTGAACCAGTTGAAGAACATGCACCAAATAAAGAAGGGCAATATCTGCATATTGTCTACGAACGTGATCTTGCTAATACCGATAAAATAGTGAAGAGATGTGGCACAACTGTTGATTGGGAATCAGCATGGAAACAACGTTTTTATAATCAGTTTTTAGAAAATGATGGTTTCCTACCGGAGAAACGTGGTTTGGTCAGTGTTCATCGTTATTTAGAAACATTGATTGTATGTGATAAGAAATTCTTGGAACATCACAAAAATATTGATTATGAGACTTATGTTTTGACAGTAATGAATATGGTAGGTGTTTAATCTATGTTTTCCTTCTTTCGAAAACTATACTAATCTTTGATTAATTTTGACAAGCATGATAATATCTGTAAAAGTTTAAAACATAGCCGGAAGTCCTAATTAATCATAATTTTAATGTATTTCTAATAGTAAATCGTCATCGATTCGACAGCGTTTAACTAATTAAAATCAAGCCGTCCTTATTGAAAATTATACTAACTTGTTGTAACTGAATAATTCAAAGAAGGAGAGATGACTTTAAAGGCGGGTAGTGGTAATAAAAACGCGTCTGTACGTAGATTAATTAGTTAAATCAACTAATATGGGGAAGGTTTAACAAAAAATGTGTCGGTAATTTTTTGATTAATGATCATCACACACACATACACATATGGTAGGTATAGTATGTGTTATATACATATATCTATATTAATAATAAATTGCATGCGACGTAGGAAATAAACTGGCGTTTGTATGGTGTTTATTTGTTTATTAACTTCAATATTTGATGGGTTTTCTCTTTACCCTTTATTCAACGATTGGACGAATCATGCCGTCTATTAATTAATCAAATACCACCAATATGTTTGTGTCAGGTATACAATTTTATTGAAATGTTTTATTTTTAATGATAGCTTTTTTGATGTTTATCCACGCACTCATAAATATCAAACAAAATGTTCAGTTTTTATTTATTTGTTCTTCAGTACATACCTACATAGGTATACATGTGTTTGTTAATGTTAACAAAGACAAAATTATTCATAACATTATAAATATTAAGCCAAGTCCACATTGACAAAAATTTGTATTCAGTGTTGTTTTCGATGGTAGATTGTGCGTTCGTTGGTAGCAGCAGTACCCCAGGACTACCAGAGGACAGAATATCACATGATTTGATGTATATTTACTTAAGCTTTCAAGTCATTAAAGTCTCCAAAACCCGACTCTTATATCTTTTCCTACTATCAGCCAGCAATCTGAAGCTTGGTCTCTATCTATATACATATAGAGGCCTATCTCTGAAGCAACTGGCAAAGGGCATAAACTGCGCATCAGGGAACTGAAGGCAATGAAAAAGCCGACAAGTTAGCAAAATCACGGCTCAACGGCCCATCCTGTGGGACCAGAGCCATTCTGTGGGCTGACCAAAAGCCACAGAAAGGCAGAGATTAACAGATGGAGACAGTATCCAGGTATGCGACAGGCCAGAAAGTTTATTGACTACTCGCCTAAGAAGACTAAGAAGCTTCTTGACCTAACTAGGAATGAGCTAAGACTCATTACGGGACTTCTAACAGGGCACTGCCCAGTTAAATACCATCTCAAAAAACTGAAAAAATCTGACAGTGAGAGATGCAGATTATGTGGATTGGAAGATGAAACCTTCGAACACGTATTATGTAAATGTGATGCCTTGGCTCGCACAAGATTCACTCACTTTGGCGATGTGTGTGTTGTCTGCCGAAGTGGGAAACAAGTCTCCCAGAGAGATAATCAACTTCGTAAAGGAGATATCCTTTCTGGGATACCAATAAATAGAGGGGCACGAACAATGGATCAGTAATGGTCGCAGTTTAGGAAGGCTGAACAGCCAAACGACAGTGATCTAATCCATCTAATATATAGAGGAAGTATGTAGTGCTTTAACAAGTGAAGAAATTTCCGTGTGACAGGTAATTATATAAAACTTTGAAGTCTTTATTAACACAAAAGGGCCAGTATATATAGGTCACCTGATACTCTGCCGTCTGTAGTTCTTACTAGCACTTTTTAGCTACCAAATTGGATCAAAATTTCTTAAAGAACGTGGAAGTTATGGGGCTTCAAAGTCTTCATTGCGTAATTTAAATGTGAACATCTATATCTCGAAAAGCGTACATGCCACAAAGTTCAACTAAGTCCCATGGACAACTCGACCACCTGAACATTATTCGCATACTCACTTCCACTCGCGACCAAAATGGGCCGAATCTGCATGTAACTCCGGGATTGTCTTTGTCAAAGAACTTTGAGCCCTTTCAATATAACAATGCGAAAGTGGAAATGTGACACTTGTTGGGTCGATCACCAAATCATTCACCCTAAGGAGTGTCCAAGTACCGAGCTGTTCAAAGTTAACGTTTTGGTACTAATACAACCGTATGTAAAGAATAACATCATATATATTTTACCAAAGGCAATAATATGCCCTCACGGTGGGAAAATTTTGTTATTATGACTGCGCGTCCACCCTAAATAAAAAAATGGAATTTGTTCAGATATACTTCACTAAACTATTTTGTAATATTTATCGTGCCTGATCAAAACCGAAAAATTATTATTAAATTGTATAATTTTCAGCCACACCTACACAATTCTTATAATACAAAACGGTACACTTGTTATGTATGTAATCCTTTAAAATAATATAGTCATAAATATTTCTATAATAAATTCATGTAAATGATCCGGAAAATTATAGCATCATATTATTTTATTATTTTAATAGTAATGCCGTACATATTCAGTGGAATAACTAGTTTGTTCAATTTCTAGAGAGACAAAGGAATAAACATCTCTCTCTGTATGTGTGTGTGGTCGATAATAATCAAAAAGAAAAAGAAAGATCTAAGAAGAAAATACAGTACATATCCTTCAAAGAAGTATCTTCCCTATAATTATTATACTTCTATTTACTTATTCTAACGATAACTTGATTATCGATCTGTATTTAATCATTTCAGTGGAATAATAAAGGTGTATTAGATACAAAAATAATAATGATCGGTACACGTATAGAAAGGAGAAACGTATAATTAATTTAATGATAAGGATAATTACAAAATGGAGATTTCAATAATAGTTATCATAGTCTCCAAAAAACGACAAAATTACATTCTCCTAGCTAATATACCTATTTCTTATCGTTAGTATGGAAATCTCATTTGAAACCTGATTTAAATTAGACTTATGCATTTCTTTGAGAGTTAAAATAATAATAATAATAATAATAATAATAAAAAACGACAAGTAAAGCATTAACAGTCAATAATTGCTTCCCGTTAACTTTTTTGTCTGTCTGTTTCTCTCTCTCTTTCTATTTAATTCAAAATTGCCAGTAAATTGTGACCCAACAACAAGTTGAAACGTAATAAATCTTTTTGCAACCATTAATTATATTTGGTTTAAAGAAGCTTGGCAGTTAGCTAATAATGCACGATCATCATCATCATCCTATATCGAACGATATACCTATAACTTATGTATAAAACAATTATAGCCGTTGAAGATTTATTTTACCACTTTCAAAATTGTCGACAACCTTATAATTACTTTGTGCCAACTTTCGAAGGAATTATGTGTTTTATTATTACTTTTACAAGGGCGTTGAAGTGATGATGATGATGATGATAGTCGATATATTATAAAAGAAGTTTTGTAGGTGTATATTAACTCACTATTTTTAACACATTGTGACATTAGTTGATGAATTATGTGAAATGTTTTCGAATTTAATTTCGTACACGACTTTAAAATCATCTTTAATTTTATAAGTAAGGAAGCGATTTTTAGGCGCTACAACGAGCAAAGAGTTTGGGACACTAGAGCGGCACACTTGCTTCTAATGTAAATAACTTCGGTTGTCAAGGACTTAAACGGGTGACTTACCAGGGATAGTGATTCGAACTATTCTTCCAGTCCACCAGTTAGAAAAATCAAAATAAGTTTGCTGTTTTATAATTCTTAATGATTCCAATATGTGAATCGCAAATTTTGTACAAAAATTCTTTCACATTTAGGCTTTGACTCGCGGAATCCCTGGAGAGGATGCGTGGAACCCCAGTGTTCCGCTGAACACGGTTTAAAGACTAGTGCTTTAGAGAAACTAAAACTTGACATATAAAACTCTATTGCAGTCATATTTTTCATAGTCTTCAGTCTTTTAGTCTTTCTTTCACGTCAATAAATAATATTATTCAAAACTTTTTCTTCACATAAGTGGTAAATGTATTCTGAAATAGTTTATAACCATTGTACAGCTATTATCATTTATCTTAGCTATAAGTGCTATCTTGTCACTTCACATTATTAGATCTTTGTTCATGTTATTGTGACATATTCTTCCATTTCTGTACTAATATTATTGTTCAACACGTTAGTTGTGTTTCGTTAACAGGGGCGCGCCTTATCAGTTGGGGAGCCAAATCACAGTACTTCCACTCGATTTTGTTTTTTTGAATAAATTTTCTCAAACATTTTGATTTTGGGGAGACGCAATAGGCACATAAAAACGTTTTCTGAATAGGGACGCCAAAATGTTTTTCGCACAGTGGGCCAAAATGTTTTTGCACAGCTGTGCCATGGTGTTTTAGCGCGTCTACTAGGCACCCGGCAGCACTGTTATTCCATCTTATTTTTTATAATGAAGTCAACAAATTTCTCATGATAGAAAGCAAGAATATTGTTTGTTAGATTTTAATAAAACTACACCCTTACAAAGAAATGTTTATTATAATCTTGATTTAAAGGAAATTGCATGACTTGTTCCAAAGAAATTTAGAACATGCTTACGGCCATAAAAACTTCTTTATCGTGATTCAAATGATAATATTTATCGTAGATTTATAATAAAATTTCAGGCAACTGCTGGAAAAGCGCTTATATCTTGATATAAGATTAAAGATTTAAAGACTTTGTTGACAGAAATAATTGATGAAATTACCCATTTAGTAGTATCTATACCTATACATTTTTAATTATATTTGGTTGTTGTTTTTTTTTAATTAACTTTGTAGGTAGCTGATTTCTATCATGATGCCAGTAGTGGTAATCAAATGGATGTTGTTGTTGTACGTATTATGTATTTAGAAAAGGAAGAAGAGGAGATTGATCTCACTATAAATGCAAATGCTGATGATACACTAGCAAGTTTCTGTAAATGGCAACAAAAAATCAATCCAAAAGATTTAACAAATCCCAACCATCACGATATTGCAGTTCTACTAACAAGGTATATGTATATCTACAATGGAGTAGTAAAAGGTTCCAAATTATTGATTAGAATGTGAATCAGTGAAAATGTTGAAAACAATACGTTACAACATATTGTATTTCAAGTACTCGAACTCTATAGCTTTTAGTGAAAAACTTGTCGATTATATTTCAACAAGTTCAACAGAACCTGTCGATACAATTCAGACCGTAATCTTGGCAGAAATTCCCAAACACTTGGTGGTTGGCAAGTTTTCAGGATTCAAACAATATCGATATAGATTTTTCTAGATAAATACCTTTAATGCGAGCTAACAGAAGTGCATCTTTACATAATATCTGTATGTAAATTAAATTTGCCTGTAGACTAGTGTACATATAAATATTCAGTTTAATGTGTACCTATGTATATAGTAGGTATGTGTAAAGAAAGAGGTCCTTGGTGCATGTTAAATTTGTGTTCTCTATATGTCCCTGTTGTGTTTATATTTTAAACAGATAGGCTTTAAAGAGATCTCATGTTGAATAAATTAATTAGCTAATATACACTCTCCATTTAATTTAGGGTACTTGAAGTTCACTCTAACATTACATACAGAATCTCACAAAGATCATATAATATGCACTTTTAAGAATAAAGCAGATTTATCTAATGAAAAATCCACATCATCCAGAATGTTCCAGATCTGTTGTATATGTGAGACTGTTTTAGAGGGTTCGTGACGTTCTTCTAATTAACTTTGCTAGTAGCATCCTCAGTCACTTGGCCAGTAATGACTGTATAGTTATCCTCAGAATAATCTGCAATAAATTCTCACGTACGGTAGAATGCTGTTTTTGTCTTTCTATTTAACATTTTTGTGTATAGACCTAATTCCTCACTCTGTACATACATGTAGTTTCAGCATCGTCCTGTATAATCAGGTTAACTTAACACGCCATACTGCCATATATACTTTTTTTTATTATTATGTTGTAACGCCTGAAGGAATCACGTCCTTTTCGTTTCGATGGCATTTCGTTCACTGGCCTTCTCCTCTATTCTTTCTCGTTTGTTTTTTTCTTGACTGTTCATATTGCCTGGAACATCCCCATCCATAAAAAGTCATAAAGTATCTTCAATAAAGTAAAAAAGTTGTGACGTTAGTCGTCGCCCGGTGAGGAAGTGACATTGTATATTGTTGGAGGTGGTGGTGATGGTGGTGGTGATGTCGATAGCACGTTGGCACAAGTTCCAAACCGAAAAGATATAGTAAAGTTATGTTTTTTTTTTATTATTATTATTAGGTACGATATATGTTCGGACAATCTGTCAAACTGTGGACTCATGGGATTGGCGTACGTGGCTAGTGCTTGTACGAAAGACGAAAACTGTGCTATCAACGAGGATGGTGGTCTGGTGTTGGGAATTGTCGTTGCCCATGAAATGGGACATGTGTACGTTTTTAATTTACATATTTATAATACATACTCACACACATACAAATAGATACATTTACCTGCTTAATTATATAAAAATACATTTGTACAAATGGTTTTTACGTCTTTGTCGTTCTTTGTTCGACGACACGTTGAAAGCGTCTGTCTAAAAACATTTTGTGATAAAGGGTAATGTTGGGATATGCTGTAACAGCTGTGTAGCAAATAAACCCCGATGAACTTGATACAATCTCCGTTCCGGTTATCATTTTTACTTATCCATTTTGATTATCGAAATTGCCAGAGATCTCTATTATCTGCTGTAATAATAAAAAGCATCTGTATAATACATATAAACATGAAAAGGAAATTTAATAACTGCTAAGTGCAAAGAATTTAAGAAGCTTATAAAATTGACGAGATAGAAAAATTAAAAATCAAAAAATATCAGAAATATAAAACTGCAATAATTGAATGCTAGAAAATGTAAAGCAATAATGATGGTAAAGTAGTAAAAAATTTAATCCGGAAATAAATGGAATATTGACTTGGAAGTATAACGCAAAATGAGGCTACTAAAGAGACAATGCATCTATAGAAAATGGATAAAACTTGTTGAACCACCGAAATTCTGTAGATATTTTCATCGGGTTTAAGGATAACTGACAAAAAAAAGGCCGAAAAATGTTATATCTAGGGACCGCTTTAGATGATATAAAATAAAAGAAATAAGCAGTAAATACTAAAATTTAATTAAAGGAAACAAGAGATGACAAAAACAAAAAAAGAAAACGACGTAATTTTGAAAACAAACATTAGAAACAAAGACTGATTGTTGTCTAATTGATCGATCTTGTAACTTTACGTAGTTTCTTTTATTTTTCTAGAATGGGATGTGCACATGATAAGGAAGGCGAGTCCGAATGTCCAGCACAAGATAAAGATGAATCGTATTTCGTTATGGCTCCATTTGTACATTTATATACGACAAGATGGTCGACTTGTAGTAGAACATTTATTACGAATCTTTTTGAGTAAGAAGATATTTTTCATTTTTCATCCACACAACCAATAATTACACAATTAAGTGTTAAAAATAACTACGCAGACCAAATTTTCTAATTAAAATTTCTCAGTTTATTTAGAGAGTAAGTAGTAAGGTGGTTATAAAATAATACACTAGCAATAAGTATGAATATTTACTGTAACAAAGAGAATTCAATATTTCACCCTCACAGTAGCAAATAATATTACTATACCACCTACCATTTCTTATCATGCTCGACAGTATCCATTATTCCGTATGTTATAGGTAGGTACAATTCTTAGTTCCAATTGTAACTTTGTTAGAAGCCTTAAACAAAGTTTATTATTCTGAAATCTCATAAAAGTGACACTTAAATTGAAACTTGTTTACAAGAATTAAAATCATTACATATGTACATAAGTAATTTATTTTTCATTTCATTGCCTCTCCTATATAAAATTTACAATTTAATTTGAATTCTTACTATCATTAGGTATAATTTATTATTATAAAATTATATTGTGTGTGTCTTTATTTATGTTCAAAAATCTATCTGACAATATAGATTTTCTGTTTTGGTACCAGAAAAATGTTTGTCTTTTTTGAAGTTAATCATCCAATTTGTCGCTTAATATAAAACAGACAACAAGTTAATATTTACATGTTTTCCTGCTGGATTTAAATAAGACATTGTTGTGACGGTGGTGTTGATGGTGGCGGCAATGTTACGGGTTTGGTGTTACTGAATTGACGGTACACACAAATAGGGAAGCTTTCAATTTCTTGAGATGAAAATTTCCCAATGTCTCGTTTTTAATTTTCTGTAAAATAATTGTATTTGTTCTTTTTTTTAGTATAAATGCCTAATTTAATTTCAACTGGATATCTCAAATGTAATTTAATGGTAAAAACAACATTAAACAATAAAAGATGTATTACATAATATGGAAATATGATTAACATTTAAGTGCTTTTGTTTCTTTTGTATAGGGTAGGCTGGAAGTATTCCTCACATTTTCGCTTTGAAGTTGAGAAAGCCCTGTTAAGAATAAAATCTGAATATCTATAAAAATTAATTTTTAACGTTTAACAAAATTCTGCTAAATGTATTGTATGTAAAGAATGCGAGGATACTCCGTTTACCATTAAAGTTGGACCTTTGGCATTCCAGTTGTCATTACTAACATCTACAGGCCATAACAAACTGCAGGACATGAATGTAGCTAGTAAACATTAATATAGTCCTATCGTTCTGAGTTGTTTCCCTGTTTAAGGGAGCACATTTTACATTATCGGTCAACAAATTATTAGTAGTGGTAATTAGATTTTTCGTCATCCATTTAACAAGAATTATAAATAAAATTAGCGGGTATAATGGACATTAAATTTCTTTATTCTGATCTTATAACAAAAGCTGACGTTTCACCTCAAATCGAGGCTTTCTCAACACATTGATTTCTTCAGTTTAAACTGAACAGTTGACAAGGACACGTGTCCCATTCTAAATATTGTTGTTAAATTTTTTATAAAGTTTTCAGTAATGATGTGTTTTCATTATTGAAATGTTTTTGGTGTCATATATAACTATTTGCCGAAATATTGTGCAATATTTTCAAAATTCTGAAATGTGCCTGATGTTTAATTCTACCTTTATATACTATAAAAATAAATAATTACAGTTATGTTGTACAATTTTTATCTTTGAGAAAGCTTCGATTTGAGCCGAAACGTCAGCTTTTGTTATAAGATCAGAATAAAGAAATTTAATGTCGATTATACCAGCTAATTTTATTTATAATTCAAATTATTAGTAGGTTTTCACACATACCGGCGAAACCGTTGCCGTCGCTGACACCGGCACCGGATGCAATGTGATCAAATGACCTGTGGCCACCAATCCAAAGTGTAGCCAGCGAAGTCATTAATAAACCAGCAGCCTATGATCGAAGGCAATCGGTGCAATTCAAACGCAACTCTTCATCCTCATCTTATCTTTCTCTTCTTCTCACTCTTGAAGGATTTGCTTGCTCCGCTCAGCAAACTTAAGTGGGACATTTAAATCAAATATAAACACAATTATCCATATATCTATTCTTATTCCTATCGCACATTTATATCTCTGTTCGTTACTAACAATAAGTGAATTTATCTACTATTGGCGGAGTTTGTCAGCTGTAAAGGGGTGTGCAGAAGATGAAGATGTGGATTTTCGTTTGAATTGCGTTTAACTGTCAAAAAGCTCCTTAGAAATGAAGATGAAGATGGAGATTTGTTTTTGAACTGCACCCGAACTTGAATACTTCCTCATATGCACATATTGTGCTAGCAAATAAAATAGGTTCTTTAAGTTTTTCTAAATGTTTACAACTTTACTTGATTTACAATCCCATTCGTGTTTTGTACAATATTGTTGCAATCTGAATGCAGTTGAAATTGCATTGTCACGGTACTTTACTTGCTGAAAAGTCGTCGTTTATACCACATGTATCCTGTTTATGTGTCAAATTCACTGACAGCACCGCCAGCAACAGCAACAACACCAACAACAACAACAACAAGCAAACAGATCTATTCCATTTATTTAAGCCGATTCTGATAAATTCTCTCTTGCTGTGTTCCTTAGAAACAATCTTGGTGAATGCTTAAACGATGAACCAGAAATTTCACTTTATAGAGATCGGAATTTGTTACCTGGTAGTGTTTACGATGCTGATGAACAGTGTAATATATTATTTCCAAATTCAAAAGTTTGTATTATTAATGATATGGCATTCTGTGAAACGTTATTATGTCGTACATCACCTGAGTCATGTTCAAGTAATGATGAACCACCAGCTGATGGTACTAAATGTGGCGAGAATATGGTTCGATATATTTTAAACAAACAAAATTGGACTTGAATAATTGATTTTGCATATCTAGTGGTGTTATAGAAAAAAATGTATCGAAATTGGTGAACGTCCAGAAGCTATTAATGGTGGTTGGAGTGATTGGAGTTCATGGTCGGATTGTTCTCGAACTTGCGGTGGTGGTGTCCAAATATCCAGTCGTGATTGCACCAATCCAACTCCAGCTCATCGAGGACGTTATTGTCTTGGTGAACGGAAAAAAGTTAAAACATGCAACATGCAGGTATTATTAAACAGTTTATTTAACAATAAGACGAGAAAGATTGTTTTGGAAAATTTTTTAGCCATGTCCTGAAGGAACATCATCATTCCGTGATAGTCAATGTACAGATCATAATAAAGAACCATTTCAAGGGAAACTCTATCAATGGCGTGGCTATATGAAAGAAGGTAAAAGGAAAACGACAATTTCCGGGTATTTCGTTCTGTTTTAATTAGTTTATAAAAGCGGGGAAATTAATGAATGGAAATAGATGTCTAATTCGACTTAATTATAAAATTTATGCTTGAAATGTAATTCGAGGATAGAACGATGATGGTGTTTGCTTTCATTTACTTAAAACTAATAAATGAGAAATTGGGGGGAAATAAATTTTATTATATTAAAAACAGAAAATAAGTGTAAATAGGGGGTTGGCAGTATAAAAATTTATTTTCATCTATTTTTGATCGATTCAGGTAAAATTTGTTTTCATAAAATTTCTATTCGTTTGAATTGAGAACAACACCAATCTCATTTTGAAATCACTTGTGACAAACACTTGTTCGTTATTTTTATTGTTATTTCAACATTGTGGAAGTGTTACTGTGTGGACAGACAGACATATAAATGGTTTTGATGGGAAAAAGTATAGAATTTGTTATAGTTACTATCTGATCACGGATCTAGGCTAGATTTGTTTTCCCCTTAAAAAACTTTTATGATCCGATTTCAAATTTACTCTATTATGAAAAACACATTCATAGGTTATTTGTTTGATAATAATTAAAATAGTATGTACCTATGTTGAAACGACATCGGATTATCCTGACATAAAACTACAAAACGATAAAACGATTTCAGTTTTTTCTCTACAGAGAGGCAGTGGAGTTTAAAATATTAATCCGATTGTAAAACCGTTTTAAGTTGGTTAATGTTATTTCGTTTTTACTAATCCGAAATTTTGTCGTATCGTCATTATACGGTGGCACTAATTCCAACACACTTCTTATTGTTACTTATAGGTATTTACATTCGATCTTGATTTGCATTTCGACTAGAATATTTCAACATTGAGTTAAATAGTGCGTAATTAACTGACAATCAGTATAAAAACGATATAAAGACTATAAATTTTTTCCGTTTCAGAATATTTTAACTAGTTTATAATGTTGTTATAGTTGTTAGAGGTAGAGTGCAGAGGCGGAATAATTTTATCATAATGATTGATTCGTTAATGGGAAACGAATAAAGGAAAACGGAATATCACGCCTCAGAGAAATAATTGTTTCGATGGTATTTCTTTATATGTTTACCTCTTTTATTCGTTCGGTGTGTTTTTTTTCTCCTGTGATTATTTATATCGTTTTAATCATGATTTATTGTTTTGACTTTCTCTTTACCCCTTCTTATAATTTTAGCCCCTTCTTTTATTTCTGATTGTGATTTATATTGTTTTGATTATTTCTCAAACATGGGAGATTTCTTATTTATCTTTCATTCGTAACATTGAACTGATTTTTTTTTTACAAGGGTACAATGTTTCCTACATGCTTGTATGCTATTTAATTTTATAATTTCCGTCGTTCAAATGTCGATTATTTTATTTTTGAAATGAAAACAAGTACACAACAGCAATATAGTGTGTTTTGTTTAATTTTTAAATTTTGAAAAATAGCAAATGGTTGTACTTTCTGACTTCTACACAATATTGCCTGCCAGCAGTGTACATGTTATTCATGAAACAAAAAAAAAAATGTCGAAATACAAAGATATCTGTTATTGCAGATGAACCGTGTGTTTTATATTGTCTTAACAATGAGAATATGTTCGCCAAGTTGGCGCCGAGGGCTAAGGATGGAACACATTGCAAAAGGGGTACTAAAAATATGTGCATCAGCGGCGTGTGTCGGGTTGGTAAGAGCTTTACAACTAATTGGACGGTTCCATTAACGTGAATCGTCGACTCTTCGTTTTTTTTTCTGTTATTTTTTTTTTGTTCTCTTATCTCGTGTTTTTTTCTTCTCTTATTAAAATTTATAAACAGAAAGTTGGTTGTGACGGAGAAGTGGATTCAGATGCTGTAGAAGATGTGTGTGGTGTTTGTAATGGTGATGGTACGGGATGTAGTGTTATTGATGAAATTTATAAAAATCCACCAGGGAGAGGTATGTTCCCGAAAATTTTATAAATAAATAATAAATAATGATAAAACGATATAGGATATACGAAAGTAGTGACGATTCCGGAAGGAAGTAGAAATATTTTAATTGAAGAATTAGCTAGTTCTGGTAACAGTATCGCAATTAGTGATAAATCAGAGAAGAAATTTTATCTGAATGGCAATTTGTAAGAGGTTTCTAAAATTTTATTTATAATTTGTTAAAACTTGTATAACTACAGTAATGAACAAGCTGATGGTGATGTAAATTTTGGTAACACAGTTGGTGTTTATACTCATCCTGAAAAGGAAATGGAGAATTTGTTTATTCACGGTCCTCTTACTGAAAACTTAACATTCTTTGTAAGTATTCACTTATTATTTGCATTGAATTGCTCTATATGTATTTGTACGAAGGAAAATGACCATATAGACGTACTTTTTTGAGAACCCCCACTAATATTTTATGAAATATTTTATTAGCTGCAGTTTAATGCTTGTGAGACAATTAAGTGAATAAGTGGTACGATATTCGAATTAGTGTTAGAAGAGCACAAGGGAATATGTTGTCGGTGTGTTAAGTAGCTTTAGAAATAAATTATGTATGAACTTTTCACGTTCAATAGTTGCTGTAGTATAAAATATATACATGTAACACACACACACTCACGTATATATGTATATTCTCATCGTCTTGGATATTATATTATGCAAAGCCACGATGAATGAGCTTTGTGCTTGTGGTTATTTTGTCTACCACGTAGTTATGTAAGGTGTTCAAGACCTTGGAAGCATCTAGGGTGGAATTTTTTGGGCATTGATAGTTACTAAAGTTTATGTATGTACCTATTTGAAATGAAGAAAAAAAAATTGAGTGTCTGACAAATTTTTGATAGTGCTCACCTAATTTAGTCCCACTATCGCACCTACAAAGAAACGTTACTTTGGCAATAAAATCGTTTAGATTAGTGTGAAGCCCTTATCTTGTGAAAATAGTGTGAGTGGTTGCAGTTTCTTGAAAATATATTGTTCCTCTATATGTAATCCAGGGCTGGAACAATCACCTCTGCAACTCCGGCAATCCGGTTGGGGGTGAGGAATTTCGAGGCTCTACTAATTATTAAACAAAATTGCAAGGATTAACTCACAATGTTTGCAGGGGGCCACGGTCTTTGCGTTACGGCGCTGATGTGTCTCTAATAATTTTGACATATTTACAATTTATCTCTGAATAATTCAATTTTATTGTTATGCAAAAAATGTTGATATTCGTATGTACTTGTTGTGGAATTTCCCATGAAATTAATAATTCAAATTGCCATAATTAATTAAGGATAATAAATATTCCATATCCTCTATAGGTTAGAGATTAAATTTCAATCAATTACAGACAGTTTTGGAATAAATTAAGTCATTTATTAATTTATTATATAGTATACACCGTCCCTGTATAGGGTATATATTGGGTACTTCTCAAGATAGATAAGATATAATGTTAAAATGAGCCATAGGGGGTTTGAACCGGCTCCAAATCTTTATTAGAATAATGTCTCCCTAAGGGGTGATAGCTCTTGAAAACTTTGAGCGACATTAAATTTTGATACATAAAAGCGATTACTTTACAACGAAAAATTAATACAGTACAGAGGATTTTTATTGAAATTTATTAAAAAAAAAACATGAATAATGATTTCGAAAAGGAATAAAACAACTTTCGCCGGCTCAATTATTGAAAAAGGGAAAAGTTAATAATACGTCGTTAGTAATGAAGGGTATTTTATGATCAAGCCTAATAAATTATATTTCTATATTACAAGTTGATAAGAATTTATCGTTTAATTATGTACACAACTATTTAACCTGTTATGCAAATTTGATTGAAAAAGTGGTTTAATTGAAGTGGAATAATTTGTCTTTGTTGATATTTGAAAATTCCTTATTTCAGGTGGTCTTTTATAAACCTCAAAACGTAGGTTATCGATACAAATATTCATTGCCTTCAACTGATTCAAATTATATACCGGAATACCATTGGGAACAAGTCGAATGGAATGACTGTTCAGTAAAATGTGATGGAGGTACACAGGAAGCTCGATACAGCTGTATTGAAGAAAAATCTGGGAAAGTTGCTGATAAATTTTGTGAATCTTCACAGAAACCTGAACATTTAATAAAGTCCTGTAATCAGAGACCTTGTCAAGTCAAGTAAGGATTTGTTTACAAATTATTTTTTGACAATTCTAAAAACCAATATGTGTCTTGTCTAGGTGGAAAACTGGGAGATGGAGTCAGTGTTTTGCTTGTAAATCCAAATCCGGTGTTAGAATTCGACAAGTACAATGTGTTGAGGAATCACCACATCCTGGTACAGAAGATATTTTAGTGGAAGATAGTGAATGTAACGATCGAAAACCTGGAACAAGAGAATTGTGTAATTCACATGAAAAATGTAAATCGCACCGCCGGTTCACAGATGGTTTGCCAGACGATATGATGGAGAATGTCTGGATACAGATGTATAAAGTCAAAGTAAAATGATGTTACTTTTCCAAAACATGAACTATCATGTCAATCGAAAAATTCATATTTCGATCTTTTCCTCTTCGTATAGTAACTTTCATTTTTAAACTTCCTAAAGTTTTAATCCAACTGATAATGATAAGTTACTATTGACTCTAACATTATATAATTTTATTATTACAGAGGCAGGCAACAGTAATGGCCGTTATGCCATCAAATAAGAAACGACCTCCCGATAAAACAACATGTCAGTCCAATGCCAACGACGCTGACGTTGATAACGATAAGAAAGTTAAGGTAGGCGAAACAGTGAAAGACCATATACCAGAGGAAGATATTAAAGTGATACAAGTACCGATAAAAGAAACTCATCTGGATCACGATTTATCGGATGTTGCATTTGAGACTATAGGTGATAAAGTTGGTGATAACTTGGATACTGAACAGGTTAAAATCAGTACTGGAAAGAAAGCAGCGGAAATTCTAAACACCCTCCAGCATCACAACCAAACCTATTAATTAAACATTTTGTTTTATATAGCTTTTTTAGATTGTTTTTAAAAAAATTGCTTGTTGGTGAAAAATAAAACGATGTATTATTAGTTATTTTATGTGTTTCAATTACATTTTCGGAATAGAATTGTTAAAAATTTGAGAAAAAATGCTTTAGGCACGATTTTTTGTGGTATTTTCCACTTGTATTAAGTTTGCTCGGCGAATTTTCCTCCAAATAATAATTCTCACTTTTGTCTCTTCAGCATGATCTGACTCTGCAAATTTCTACTCAATTGTCCTCGTTATCAATTCAAACCTTCCCGACTACTATATCCTGGAGTGCTTTTTTTCTATCCTGGAAGAATGAGATGCATGTACCTAGTATAATTTTCGATAAAGTCAAATATAATCGAATCATGTTGACCGTATAAATTCGATTTGAACGAAAAGGTGCGCTAGCGACGTTAGAAGCGGAAATGCCGTTTATTTTTCTGTTGGAAAACTCAATTGTTTCAAGCAAAAAAATTTTTCACTTTCCTTTACCTTTTTTGTTCTCTGCTTGTTTCTTTTGGAAAATCCATCTGCCGGCCCGAAACAATAAAATCCTACCTGATTGGCTTGGGCTTAGGGGATGAATTGGTAAAGATCATTCCTAACTTGATCTCTCTTCCTGGTATTTCACGAATGGATATGTATCTCTATATTTATATTGATCTTTATCAAGTTTTCTAATCAACTGGATAAGAATTTGATACAAATGTTAACTCCATGTGAATACGACGATTCCCTCTATTCGTTTCCGATCAAATGCGGTTTTATTAAAAACGTTAATATTAAATAGTACTTTTTCATAATTTAAATCAACTGGAAAATGCCTTAGAACGCTGGGAAAGAAAAACAATTTGGATTGAATTAGGTCAACAGGTTGGAAAAGATCTCGTTTGAGACGAAAAGGTGAACACATATAGTTTTGCATGAGTGTGTCATTGCAAATTGAACCGAGCATGTAATATAAGGGACAGCTAAATTGTTTTACAATTCGAAAAAGAAATCGTTCGAATCTGTATTTGAAACAGGTCAGGAATTCGACGAAGTCAAAAAGTAAAGGAGAAAAGAATATTGTACAGTATACCGGACAATTTCAACTCAATCAGGCTTCAAACAAACAATCATTCGTTGAATAAATTGTGAATATTTCAACCGTGCTTTTTGAAACAAAAGTAAAACTTTAAATGGGAAAATTTTCAGGATGTTATGCTGTAATTAACGCTATAAACAAATTTTGTTTAAAAAACTTTCAGGCGACTATTTCATTAAAATTAAAATTTTCTCACATAAAAACAACGGTTTAATCTCAACAAAACAGAAGTCTAAATAAAACTAAAATAAAGAGAACAAGGCAAATTCTGTTGTGTTTACAATCTATTTCTTTCCCTCTTTTAGTTTAAACGTCTGATAATTCAAAAATGAAAAAATGGCTTATTTGAATTGGCCAGTAGTGAGATAATCTCGGTTGTTCCCGGGGGAATTGCGGCCACCAAACGCTGCTCTAGTGTCAGATCTCTAGCACTAGCACGTATGCAGTATTATGAGAGAGGTGAAATATTTTGTATTTTAAAATCTCATATGTCTCCATATCCAATAGATATTTCAGATTTTACTGCTGAAATTTTCATACACTAGCTTACCAATTATTTAAAATGAGATCGTATGTAGCTGTGAAAATCACGTCGTTTCATTATCGAATTGGCAAGTATCCGAATCGATATATTATAGTCTCAGTTAAGTAGAATAAAAGAAGCGACATTAAGGCTGCTACGCGCGTAGCCAGAAATACCCCTATATGTTTTTTGCGATTGCGACTTTATTTTTGAATTTGAAGCCAAGGTCAATATCGCAAAACGTTGCAGTAATATAATTCTAGTGCAATGTTAAAAGAAAATTATGAAAACTCGTCTCAAATTTAAAAAAATTG
Organism: Iselma pallidipennis; assembly: GCA_037464855.1. Classification (NCBI taxonomy): domain Eukaryota; kingdom Metazoa; phylum Arthropoda; class Insecta; order Coleoptera; family Meloidae; genus Iselma; species Iselma pallidipennis. Next base: position 175,968 of record JAZBHA010000037.1, read on the forward strand.
GCAGACAAGCTAAACCGAATTTTCGTCGATACGGCTACATTTCAAAAATTTTCGGCATGTATTATACACCAATTTGTAGATCAAGAAAAACTCAAGTGCAAACTTATCTTCTTTTTTGAAAAGAGCCTCCAGTTTTTCTGAAAAGCGCCTTCAAACATTCTGAAAACTCTGTTATAAACAGTGAAGGCGGGTACATGACTTAGCGCCAATTTGAGTCCTATGTCTGGAACCAATCACTGTTTACCACAGCGACAGTGGAGTGAATGAGGGGAATAAGTGGCTGTTGTTGGCTATGTATTACAATTTCTATCATATTCCAATAATGTCTACATAAAAGGATAAACATTTTCTTGAATGTCATGATAATGATAATAGAGTTATTTTTATTTACCGGTGTGTATAAATCTTGCAACTCAAAAATAAATAGTGAGAGAATTAGTCGTTGATTTATCAAAAATAATTGTTTACTGTAAAAAAAATAATACTTTTATAACAATATTTTCCTATTTCTAGACGTATTAATAAATTTCGTCCTTTTGCTTATTGCCATATGATAATTTCGCAATTTTTTACATTTGGATCAATAATGAAATTATGAAATACTTGAAATCCTATCCGTGCAAAAACACGTGTTAAAAAAATTACACGGCACATAGAACTATCTGTTACCCCTTCCTTTTCTCTATATGTCTCCTCTCTTTGCGTATTATGAGTTGCATATTCGCAAAATTGCAGGGGTTTGCACCAGAAACTTGCGAAGGGTCAGCGCAGCCTTAAAGATCCCCTTTGTAGTTGTTTCTAAACTAAATTGAAATTAATATCTAGGAATTTACGTTAATTGTTCGACATTAATATAAGTAGTTTGTCTGAGAATTTGAGCCAAAACCACAATCACTGTGCAACAACGTAATCTCGTTCACAATGTATTTCCCAAAAATACCTATTAAAGGAAATAGCAACGTTTGCAGACGAAAAATAAGGGAGATACGACGTACATAAGTAGATGAATGTCGACAGAGAGATAGAATGAAAATACCAAGAGTCGTTGGACTGAAAAACTTCTTTTTGATGATGGACCATCATTTTTATTACATATTTTAATACTGTGAGTGGAGAGAAGTGAATTAAAGTTACAAATTGGTCGACATTATTTGAAAAATTCAAATCGTTAAAATAAATTACTTGATCATTGATTTCGAATGAGTTGATTACTTCTATAATCAGTGAATTTTGGCCTGTAATTTTATTGAAACTATTTAATACTGTGATGTAAACGGATTCATGTGCTATTTTTAAAATCGTTTCTGGAATAAACGTAATACTAGCTAAGTACTTTTCAGTGTATGGAGGAAAACTGAAATTCACCGAACTGTAGGCGTTCGCTCAACGGGTGGCCTTGTCGTACATGACATATCACCAGGCTGTTACCCGGAAAAGAAGTGAAAGTTTTGATACTAGCCCAAAATGCATCTAAAAAACAAAATATATTGAAGTGAAGTATATTAAAACTGAAACACAAAACACCAAGGAACAGATGAGTAAAATAAAATTACAAAAATACCTCTATCGATCGTCAAAAGGCATCATAAGTACTGATTGTGAGTGTAAACAAATTCAAATCTGCTTTTCTGGCTATTCTTTCACGAGTTTTCTCTCCAAATTATCTGTATTTATTGATTTCCTTATCCTGTTAAATTTAATACAAATTCTAATACGCACTAGTTTTTGTTGTAAAAATAGTAATACGTCACAGGCATCCCAAACGAAAATTTTACGGTACGTACATAAAAAATTATTTGACGTGGAGGACCCCTTGAAAGTTGGAGGGTCGTTTCAGTTTGTTGCAAATTAAAACCGTACTTTACATATAAAGTGTAAAGTGACATGATAACGGGTAACGTTTGTATATACGTAGTTCAAACATTTTGTTCCTGTCACCCTTAAGATGAGAACCGGAAGATGCTGATAGTTGTATACATATATGGTCGAAGGAAAGGTCTGCTACATAATTGTGGAGCTTTCCATCAGATAGCGCGCTGATTACCTAACTATTTGCTTAACTGTTGATTGCGACCTTTCCAAAGTTAGTCTTCCTTATTTCCTATTTCCTTATTTCCTATAAATATGAGGAAGTGTGTACTAAATACATATATAGAAGTATTTAATCTACCTATTACTTAAAAATTTGAGCAGTCTATAATATACTTAAGTGAATTATTAAAGTTTAATTATTAATCTCATTATTATTTTTTCCTATAAGAAATTTGTAGACTTTTGCTTCATTCCATTACACCCTGAATGTAGCTTAAAATGTAAGTCAATCGGGTTCATGCTTTCCTGATAACGGCTTGCTATGTAATCAATAATTATAAATGTAGTGTGAACTGAAAGTCATTTATTCCCTCCATATAACGTATATACTCTCTTTCTCTTGTTTGCAGCTCCAAGTCCAAGTCATCATCGTTTTTGGTTGACTAACTGTTATCGATTCATTCGTACATTTCCAATAATCACAAAATAAATGAATGTTTGTCAATGATTCTTCCATTCTTTAGTAGAAACGAGAAAAGAAAAGGAACAAAAAAATTAATTAGAAACAGAAACTCTGGGTGTGAATCTCTACGTGTAGATGTTTGGTGTAAAATTTATAGCTACCAAACTTCCGGTAGGAAATCCGTAGAAACGGAATCTATTACTAGACACAGTTGTCTTGAATAATTGTCGAAACCCTTTTGTGGTTGAAATATTAATTATACTAATGTTGAATTATTTATGCTACCTGCAAAGATTAATTTCTAAATATTTAAAATTATTCATAATTCTACAGAATTTGCTCTCGTTTTAAAGGAAGGTTCATACTTATACTTCTATGGATTATTCTGTTGCGTTTTTTTTGTGGCAATCGCAAAAGGTCTAGTAAATGGGAAAGACTTCAAACCAAGTTTGACAGGAATCTCAGCTATGCATTCTTGTAAAGCTTGAAATTTTATTTGTACGAGCATTTAAAAAAGAAACGGTTGAAAAGCACTTAAAAAGCGTTAGATATTTATGGAAAAGGAACAAGGAAAAATTCGTTAAAATCGGTCAGATTTTTATGGGCAAAGATTTTTGCGCTAATTAAGAGTACGTTAAAATTAGCTACTAAAAAAGCTTCCAGTGGCGTCCCATATCAGAAAGGGTGTTCTTACAAGATTCGGACTATACATATCTGACATCTTCAGGAGCCCTTGGAGGATTATTCGATTATTACTGTTCGATTATGTCAGTTAGTGAATCGGTTGGTTAGTTAGTAACGCATTATTTAGAAATTATTATGTGTTGATTATGGTTTATGCGTTTATGATTTCATGGTAAATCTGTAACATATTTAAAACTTGAAACGGCTGTCAAATTTGAAATTTATCTGTAGAGACGAATCGTGAACATAATACAAGTGATGTTGAAAGAATTCTAAAAGCATTTGGATATTACATTTCAAAATGTTTTTCAATGAATAGAGTGAAAGAGATGTTTAACGTACATTGTTACTTACTCGAATATTGTAACTGAACAATAATATACTTCAACACAATCCCACCATTGCTATGTAGATTTTTTTCGTTATTCCGGTAGAGTCGATGCATTCATTCATAAAGAACAAATGCATCAGCCTAATTTTCCAGACATTCGATTTTGAGACAAACAGGCCCCGTATTTGCTTTTGCGGGCTTGCACGTCGAGGTAAATTGCTCGCCGCATGTGACAAATTACGAATTTTGAATAATCCTCACGCATGGTTGAAGACTCATTACGGACAGCTGTGACGCGAACCGCAATTTTCAGCCAAAACGATCAAACCCCATGGTGACTGGACCGACTGCACTGAACATTGAACGTATACGTACATATATAGTATAGTATGAATGTTGACTGTTTATCCACTGAAAGATATTTTCAACAAGTTGTGGTAGGATACAAAGGAATAACAAACAAAGAATTGAAATAACATAACAACATTTACACAACCATTGCATAGAATTAAAGTTGCTAGGGTTCATAAGGTAATTTCTATAGGAACTTTTTCTTTTTTAATTTTGGAATCAGTTCGACATCTGATTGAAAAATTGATTGCAGATGATTGTTGTCAGAACAATATTTACCTAATAATGTGCGTTGACAAAGTCTTTGCGGAATTTAGACATTTTCTGCATTACATGAAGAGACGGCGGCAGGAATAATGGTATTTTCAATGGATTATAATTAACGTTTGTGATGGAATATGGAAGTAATACTTATCCGAAATATGATAATTGAGAAAAGTTTCATATTTCCTCTATAAGTATGTGTTACCGGCAATGTACGGAATTAGATAATTCGCTAAATGTCTAGGCAATTTGTAAAATCGCCAAAGTAGTAGACAATATGCACTTGACGTTATCGGTACCAATAACTGCGCCTAGCCAAAATAAAAAACCACGATGTTGCCTGAGTGCTAATTGTTCCCAGATTGCCTACAATTTTGGTCATTTCTCAAATTGTCTAGACATTTGGTGAATTGCCTAATTTCGCACATTGCAGGTGGCATATGCATTCAAAATGTTCATCCCTTCGATGAAAATCCAGATCCTATTGATTCCTTATTAAGGTTTTCTAGGACAGTTACTTTCTGTGGAACAAGCCAGCAACCCCTAAATAGTTCAAAGTATCGTATTGGTATTCAAGTAGCGCTTTAGTTTGAAAAACGTGAACTTTAACTGGTAAACTGTAGCATTTATACGAAGTTAAGCATGAAATTATCTTAAAATAAGTTAGAAAATATGTTCAATCCAGAGAATCAAGTGAAATGATTTTAGAGGCTTAGGTACAGAGGGCTTCTATTCTTATATTATATCCAGTCATTTTATATTATAAATATACACACTCTCTTCGCGCCTCCCTTATCACTGGCTTTCAGGCAGCTTTATATCCGTTAAAAAGTACTTAATTGTCGTTGCACTCTGTCCTTAGTCCAAATGCCATTAATTTTCGGATGCTTATTAAATTTTGTCGAATATTAATCTTCTTTTCTTTCATTGACATGTAATCTTAATCGACGATGTAATTGTGCGAGGGAATTTCAATGCAAATTCACTTGAGGGTGAAATTTAATTTTCAAGAGTTGTAGAGAAAGAGACAGAGAAATTATGCATATACCTATACCTAATACTTATAGATACTTATAGATTCCTGTTCAACATTAAATATTTATTTATTTCAAATAATTGAGATGTTTTGTTTAATTTAAAAAAAATGTGTTGAAATCCTCTAAACAATGGAATATAGAGGTAAATTAATAAAATCCTGAACACTGCCGACAATGGCGTGTTTGAAATTCCACTCGTTTGCATGGTACAGTGATGACAGACGGCCAAACGTGCCGTCACTATTTTGAAAAAAAATTCAAATATTCTATCCCTTTCTCTCTTTGAATTATTATATCCACCTCCAGTGGATAGTCGTCGACTGATGAGGAAGCTTAATGTTGTTGAAAACTTGAATAGTATACATGTGTAGGTATACATTTTCCGGTGTGAAGTCCTGTTTTATTTATTCGGCGGCTGGATGGGAAATGCATTATCATTTATTTAAAATGGGAAACATTTTAACATTCCCCTTTTTTGGTCTGAGCACATATTACTTATCAAAAATGCACTAACATAATATTAGAGTGCATTTTATTGTTTAACTCAGCGCTAGTGAAACTTTTTAAGTCCACTCATCAGTGTTTTCATTAAAATTCAAGTATTTTTGTGGAATTGAGTAAAAATGACTTTAGAATAGAGATAACCTAAAGTAAGATATAAGATTATGAAATTTTAAGCGAATCACAGTTTGAGTAGCACTGGTTTAACATATAAGGAAAGGGCGGATCCGCCACTTTTTATCTGTCAAGCACTCAGTGGTGTGTTGTCCTACATGATACGTCTACATATAGTGAGTAGTGGTAGGGACAGTAGCTTCAAGCCATTCGACCAAATAAGTATTGATAATAACTTCGAGAGTTTATGTTATTTATTCGTCATGTCGAATTGCACCAATAGCGCTGACCAATATTTTTGAGAAACATATACATCCAATTAAAGGATATTTTATTTACACAGAATATTAATGTGTCACTCTATAGTTACCGTTAACAATTACGAGGGTGGTTCAATAAATCCGTGAAAAAATGAAGAAAACAGTATTTTTTTGGGAAACAAATATTATATTTTTCAACATTGTCACATTTAATGGCGATACACTTATCCCAGCAATATTCTAAGTTCTCAAGCCCGTTCATATAAAGCGAGTTGTCTAGCTATTCAAACTACGTGTTTGTTTCATCATTCACCTCTTCATTAGCGTGAAATTTCGTTCCCGAGAGCCATTTTTTTATGTTTGGAAATAAAAAAGAGTCCCAGGGTGCCAAATCTGGCTAGCAGGATGATCTCGAACAATTTTGTAGGCGAATGCTACCAATTTTGCTGTCGCAAGTGCGGAAGTGTGGACTGGCGCAATGTCGTGGTACAACACCCATTTTTCGGGCAATTTTTTCATGTGTACAGGTTTATGCAAAATCTGATGTACTTGGACATTTGAGACGCCTACAGCTGTGGCAATCTCCCGTACGTTCAATCTGCGATCTTTCGTCGCTATATCGTGGACTTTTACAACAATTTCTGGAATTGTGACTTTCACACGGCGTCCAGAACGTTCAGCGTCTCTTGTGCCCGTTTCACCCCATTGAAAATTATCGAACCACTTATAACTCATGCTAACCGAAGGTGCAGACCCAGGACAACATTTGTTAAGTTTGGCTTCAGCTTCCGCCACCGTTTTACCTTTAAAAAATTGATGCTTAATGAACACTCGAAATTCGTCTTTCTCCATTTTTTCACAATCGCAAAAGTTGATCACGTTAAATGGCTGTCAAACACATACTGAATGACACACCTGTCTACAAATTGGCATACCCTCCTAAAACAAGTGCCAGATGCCCACAATGCAGTCCACATCCCGCTATTGTCGCCCTATCCAACGTTTTTCATGGACTTATTGAACCACCCTCGTACTGTAGCTCACACTGTCCGCCCTTTGCTTATAGTATACCTATTACTTTTTGAACTATACCATAAGCAACATACCATACCAGCAATAAATTATCAATTTTATCAGTATTTGTTTAATTAAGAATAAATTTGTCTTGAACTGTTTCTACCAAGGCGTGCAATAATAAACTGAAGTTGGTTTTTTCATGTTATGTGCATGTATTTTATCACACAAATATCATACAAAGGAAAACTTGACATGTAAAATATAAGAATTTTATTCTAACAACTTTTTTAAGCTTTAAAAGAACACGAAAACTTTAAGAAAAATGATTTCTAATTACACAACATTACAATATTTCAGTCATTAAACTTAATTACATAATATCATGAATCGTTTTTTTAACAAAAGGGATTTAATTATATACATATTTAGCTCTATTTACATATTTACACGCTTGCTAACAAGCTTTTATACATTTTTTTTTTTAATATCTTTGAAACAATTCAGTATTATTAGATAAAACCATTAACTTTTATAACAAAACACAAATTTTACAAAGAAGGATTCATGTACGTATTCTGAATATGAACAAGAATAAACTATCAGAAAAATTACCTCTTAATACTTGACCTAAACATCGTCCCTATAAATATCACTTTATGGATACAGAATGGCATGCATTCAAATTCAGTTTGTTGCATAATGCATTAACAAAATTTGAAAGTGATAAATATATCGGAACCAGAATATTATTGAGTGGGCAGCACAATTTTAATAAATTGTCGTTACATTTATTAACTTTTTATTTCAATGACAAAACGATTTCTGTATTTAAAACACGAAAATGTATCAAATAAATAAGAAAAGACATAATAAGTGCGGCAATTTAAATTCCATAAAGGAGATATTCGTAGGATACGGATGATAATTTGTGTTAATCAGTTGGAACTAATTTCAATTTATTGTAGAAACTGCTTCAACTATATTGTAATAAATTTAAGTTCTGGCAAGAAAGGTGTGCAGTTTATCAGTTCTCTGAGATGGTCGTAGTATTTGTGGGAATGTTTCTATTGTATTTTGTAGACCACTATGAAAATTGCACTTTGTTAGTTCTTTTCGAAATTAACGTTTCTTTTAAAATCTTAATGCTTGTTTGATATATATGTATGTGTTATAAAAGTTTACCAACCAGTCTTATTAAACGAATAAATTTCATTTTACACGTCAAGCTCGTTCTTTAATTAAAAATTTATACAAGATCGTACCATCATCATCATCTTTATATCTTTCTAGTTTCGATTTTAGAGTTAGGTAGTTTACTAACTAATTTAAGTTCAGGCCGTGTCGACTTGTAAAGTGTTGGTAGATCGTGACAGTGGTCTAGTCATATACGAATATTTTTAAACTTAGATTGTATTAGGGCAGTGCTGAAAAAAGCTGCAGCTAATGGAGAGAGTCTGCAAGAAACTTCACGACATGTTGTATGCTAATTAATTGTTGATTGAGGTTGGCAAAATTTTGATTTAACAGGAATTCTATTAAAGGCGCCCAGTCTAAGAAATAGAGGCAAATTTTCAAACATCTTAACTTAGAATTTACTTTAAAATTTGATTATATTTCAACAGTTTCAATAAATATATTAGACAGAGAAAGAACATGAGAAATTTCCGCCTTTGCTGTTATCAATCTTTTTAATGTTGTATCAGCTTTAATTAAATTTCTAGACTAATAAGTTTTCATATAAAATAAATTTATCTCAGTCTTTATATTTGAGACAAAAGACTTTGCAGGTATTTCATAGTATAGTAATATTTAATTGAAGATTGACCAGAAACGTTTTTGAAATAAGAAATAGTAAACATAAAATAGAATATATATGCATATATACGTATAATATAACCTAGCAAATCACTGTGTCACAATTCAACAATTAAACCCAACAGAGGAAAGTAATTAATATTTGAACTGAACCAATTTTAGTTTGTAAACGTCAGAGAGAACTATTGTAGAATACAGAATTAAATACTGAGTCAGTTTGTCTTTGTTGTTTAGTAGCTACAACTGCAATTATAGACCAAATGGAGATTTATTTAAAATAATGTCATAGAAATAATTAGATCAAATATTGCTGTTACAAATTAAATAAAGTGTGAGAAATAATAATAGCAATAACGATCGATACACTTCGCTAATTCGACTTTATGTATATATTTTAAAAGTAATAAACTGCTTACGGCTGTAGGTTGTACACTTTCCTTTTCTTAATATTTTAACGGTATACCTTTTATCGGTTTTCATAACGCCGCATGGTATTAGAAATGGTGGATGCGCCGGGTTAATATTACATCTCGTCAAGGAAAACATTTTCGCTTTTAAAATATAAAATTAACTTGGTTAAACTGGTAGTTTATAAATTCAAACAAAAATGTGTCTTGGTTTCTACATTTTTGGTAGCTCTATCTCTTTCTTTTCTTTTCAGAAGCGGCCTGCAACTAACAGTCTAGTAATTCGCTTGTTAACGAACCTTTCAGTGGAAATCCTCGAATCCTATAATAAAACAAAAATTCCGTATGTACTAATAGAACAGTTTCCACCTTCATTACAGTCCGGTAATCACAGTGGATAAGATGCTGTAAAGACCCTTCAAGCACTGAAGGTCTTGTTAGTTCAGTTTGGATAGTTGAGAGAATTATCCTGTTGTGAAAATACGGTCAGAAACGTTGATTGCTGATGAGATTTTCGTTAACATACAAATCAATTAGTTCAGCTTAATCTAGCAGTACTGTTGGTCATACAGTCTAACAACTATTTTGCAGTTGCTACGATTCAGTATGTACTGATGATTTAATATTCAACAGAGAAATAAGCTGTGTCGTCTACTCGAATATTAGTTAAAGTTCGAGCCAATTCAGTAAAAATATTTTTAATTACTTTTCAGACTTTGTAAGGATTCATTATAGTATGCTTTTTTTGCCAGAGAATTTAAACCTAACGTTAATTAAAGTAAAATTTTCGACAGTTTAATTCCATTGTTAATTTATTGTCGTTTTTTCATCAACAAGCAGATTAAGCTAGTAAATTATTCTTTCATTAGAGAAATTACCTTTCTTATATCGACAATGTTGAACCAATCTACACCAAAATATGCCGAAAAAGAATATATATAGGTATGAAAAGTTCGTTGTTGAAGTTTATTTAAATTCGTGATGGTGCACTGAATTTAATCTCAACTACCCAGTTTACAAGTTATTTGTGTTTTTTAATTGGAAAGCAGTGGAAGAAAGGGGAAAAATTCATTTCAAACAGAAACTGGTCGAAATAAAGAAACCGTGCAATAATTAGCTTTTTTTTTAGGCAAAAGAAATTGACAAATAAATCACCTGCGAATTTCAACAACCATAAATCCACCAATGTCGTCCGCTTTGACAGGAACAGAAGGGGGAAAAATTCTCAGTACGAATAATAAAACAAGTTAGACGGTTGTTCGATTAAAATTTTTATTAAAAATTTAATTTCGTTAAACGATTCCTGACTTTATGTTATGTTGTATTCTAATAATATAAAATGAACTTTTTTTGGTCTTCTCATTACTCGTAGCTTCAGATTTATTAATGTAAAACTTCTTGTATAAGAGAGAAAAAGGAAGAAATTTTGTTTCTTGGTTAATGTTTTGTCTGTATTAAAATAGCATGTTTTTTCGGTCGGAAGGATAGTAGAGTGTAAGACTGGACCAAAAAATTTAGATAGCTCCAATTCAAACTTTTTAATTGGATTGTCAGAAACTTCCATCGAATATTATATTGGACCGTAGTCTTTCACTAACAAATTGTTTTTCAAGAGGACGTACTGAAGAAGATTATCAGGAAAAATCAAGGCGTAAAATGTAAATCGCTTTCAATTTAAAAATGATATCCATCAGAACTAGTAAGAAGACCAAGTGGTACTAAAACGTCTAAAACAATTTCTGATATATGAACATCAATTGTGAGCGTATTCCACGAGAGACTCATGCAATGATTTAGTTGTGTTGTTCGAAGTTTCATCAAAATTAATTTTGTTTTTGGTTTGAACTTAAAATTCTAACATATGATAACACTTTTAATTAGATTTCTTTCCAGAAATGTCCTGAAAAACTGGAATTGGGGTAATGAAAACAACAACATTATTTTCAGCATTCCGGTAATTGTTTTGGGTAACATTATTAGCCATTAATATTACACAGGCACAAGAATTATTTGTTGCGAATATTAGTCAAAAAGCATTACTGTCAAGTTGAGAATTAATGGTCATTAGTTAATTAAAAACGCTTTTCCAAATTTTTGTTTCTGGATAAAATAGGTATTTTTCTTGTCTGTCATAAAAATTTTAGATAAAATGTGATTGGAGTTTAATTATTAGACTGTCACCAGAACAGTTCATGAGTTTCTATGCAAACAAACACACATTTCGTCCAATTCTGGCGGGAGTAATTAATCATAATTTCATTTTTATAAAGTAAGTGTTTATTAATTATGCCTAAAACAAATCCATTATTATAGTTACTAAGGTGGGTGCATGTGTGACTGGTTAAGCAAAAAAATGCGCAATTTTAACACTGCATTGCGCATTGCTAACCACAACAACAAATATTCAGCTTTAATTAGTCGGAATTATTCGAGCACTGTATATTTTTCTAGGTATTCCAGTGTAGCGTGGAATCCACAATGGTAAATACCGGAACAATATATTGACTAGAAATAAATTAAAACCAACTACCTATACATGGAGCTCTATTTAAGCTCTATTTTTAGTGAATGAACGATTCAAAAAAGCTATTATTATGAGGTGTTTTTTTAGTGAAACTGCATTTTAGATTTACATAGTTAGTATGTTACGTTTGAACTGTATTAGTAGATGAATGTTACAGTATTGTTCAGGACAGTATCACCGTAGGCGTATACGAAATTCATGCAGATGAGTAAATGTCTCCTCTAAGATGGAAACTGTCTACTAGTGTTTACAGTTTATGTAAATAGGTTACGGAAACAGACCGCATTATTAAGAGGATTTACCTGTTTAGGAACATCGTTTAAATAGTTGCTAGATTCCCTTTAACAAACTTAACTACCTTATACCTTTCCACGAAAACTAACGAGTTAGTGTTACATTTATCCCGGCATCAATTAATTCACGGGTTCGTAGTACCAAAATTTCTATTTATTCAACAAAATTTCCTTCTACAACTGTATAGTTTTCATTATGCCTTAACCAGCTTTTAGTTTTGCAATCTTATTCTATTGTTGTAGTTGTAGTTGTAGTTGTTGTTGTTGTCACTATTGTCGACCTCTCAATGGAAATACGGACTACATTCCGGAAACCGTTGACTGACAGAAATATATCAGAGGGACCAATGTAAAATCCTTTGCTACTTCCGTTTCGACTTCAACAGGACAGTGGATATCCGGTAATTAGGCCTAAAGTCCAGTCAAGCACGTGTCCTTCACGTTCCACAATCCGGATCTAGGTCTTAGTACTAATATATATTGGAGGGACTGAAACTTCTCTCACTAGTGATTTCTCTATCGTCAACTTATTTTGAAATGTTTGCCAGGGTAAATTGAGTTGTTGAGATAGTTGGACTGTTCTTATCTACAAGTGAACACACTCAAATTGGGCAACGACTATTATTATCTTCATCACCGAAATTCCATAGGAACATACAATTCCAGTACTTGAACGGTTTAGTTCTAACGATAAAATTGTAACAAATTCCGTTAAACATCAGGGTGTGCTCTACAAGGATAAATACGGAAGTGAATACTTCTCGTATTACAAACTTTCTCAGCCGATGCAACTTGCAAAATATTTACATGAGAGCCAAATCTCTAATTACGTTGAAAGTGTGTGAAGCTATTCATTGCAGCAGTAACTGACTTCACGTTCCCTCAAAAATATATTACGTTCTTTACATTATCATATTATAATGGTCGCTTTAAACTTATTATTAGACATGACCTAACTACAGAGAGCTTTCAAGACTGCCAATGGCTCTGAAGCTTTGACGGAAAATCAATTTTGGATACATGTAGCTACAGATTGAATAAATAAGCTTGATTGTTGCTCTTTTTGTGTTCTGGTTGGTGTTGGGTTAATAACAAAACAACTGAAACCATTGTTTCCAAACAAATGATAAAAAGCATGAAATTTCAATTAATTAATTGTTTTAGCCTAGTAGGTATCGTTGAATAAGGTGGAGTGGCTAAATGAATGAGTGAAAATTATCCAATATCTGACTAACGTACGCAAATCCATTTCGTAATTAACACACATATGTAGATAACACGAAAGTATGTATACATTATACGTTCTGCTTAATTAAAACATCTTTTTCATTTCAGGGTGAGTATAAATAATGCTGACTAGAAACTGTTGTTTTAAATATATGCTGAAGGAATAAAGAGTTCATTTCTCTAACGTATGGACTGGCATTGTCTAATTGTAAGTAGACTGATATGTGGATTTCAGGACGATCGTCATATGCCATGAATTTTAATGCTATTGCACTACCTATTATTACCATTTGGTTAGGTTTTATGTAAGTTGACTAGAAATGGTATGTTGTGGTCACGATTCATTTTCAATGGCAAATATGGTGAATTAAAAGGATGAATACTTTTTCAGACACAACTGATGCTATACTGGAACCTTGCCAATTATTTTCAAGAAAACTTGTTCGTGTACTATAAAGTTAGTAAAGACATTTCGTGATTTAAAAAAATTTAATTTGTCAGAGTGCCACTTTACAAAAGAAAACTGTCTAGAACTAAGACAAAGAAATATAAATTCAAGTGAATATTCGTTCTTAATTGATATAAAATGTAAAACTAATAGTTTGGGATCATATTTATTGAAAAACAAGACGAACACATTTTAAATTTATTAAAAGAAACATTCATTCCATTGACAATATTTACATTATCTATCGCATAATTTTACATTTTAAGACAAAAAATTGTGAGAGATTATTATGTTTCTGGGATGTTTAATGAAATTTGGCCGTTTTAATTAAATATAATAATAATAATCTCCGTTTTAATTTTATAACTTGGTTTGTATATCGACGGTTAAACTGCAAAACCTCGTAACTCGAAATTTTCCATAGCTGTCATACCTCATACAAAAATA
>JAZBHA010000038.1:13263-27135 GCA_037464855.1 Iselma pallidipennis
GTCTTGTAGGCGATAAAGTTTTAATAAAATAGCTGTTTTAAATAATAACAACACTTCGTTTTTGGTTTTCTTATTGATTTTGATAGCTCATAATGAAATTCTTGATAATAATTTTCGTATTTGAATACAAATTTTATTATTATGTAAATTATTTTCATTTAAAAAATAAAAGAGAAGAAAATTATACTTTTGCAAGATTTTTTCCAATTGTGTGTGATAAATCTGGAAAATCGACTTCAACTCAATTACTGAATGCATTTGCACGACGACGATAGGGACGAGGACGACGCCTAGGATTCCTTGAAATGTCTCTTCTTTATATTTGTTGTTTTCAGTTCAAGGTTACCGTTTCTAAATGCATTTCTGTTTTCCCAGTATTGCACCAGGATTTTATTTCAACAAATTATATGTGTGTGTCTGTGTGTTTTTGTTATCGTTTCTAACTGTATAGGATAAGTGAATTAGACTAGATGAATGCACTATGGTTGTTGTGTTTTTGTGTTGTATTTCTAAACATACTTATTAATTAAAATTTTATAACAAAGTGTAATCAAAACATTAATAAATTAACGCTTAGATGATTTTTCATTTTCATATTGCATGCATCTAACAAGCAGGTTTCAAGGCGAACTTTGTATATTATTTCCGTTTTGTTAGAGGAGGAGATGGTCGATGTATAGTTTGTGTTTTAAAAATAAAATATATTGCAATTTGTGTTGTTTGTATAAGAGAAAGATAGAGTAGTGTTAATGACGCGCCAGGATTTCCCCTTCATTCATAATTAGGACAATTTTTTTTTTGTCCTTTAAATATTATCGTTAAAATATTCCAATTTGTCTTTATTGTTTTATTAATAATTAGTTTTATAATTATGTGTGGCGCCCTTGTTGTTTGTTCCTTTTCTGTGTGGTTTCTATAATTATCACGATGACGATGTTGTCAAGCTCCTCTCTGGAAATAGATAGGATTGGGTAGAAAACGATGTTCACATTGCTAGGAAGTCATCCAACTAAAGCTTCCTAGTGAACTATTATAGGTTGTTTCTGTGTAGGTATACTAGAGTTAAAGGAAAAAGAGCAGTGGGAAACGACGTCGACGTCGTCGTCGGTCGTCGTCTAGTTTTTGAACTTTCATCAACCTAACTTCAATGCGGAATAGGATTCGATGCCAACTGATGTTCTCTCTCTCTGTCACTCCGTTTTTTGGCTGGCTGTCTTTGAAGATTTAAGCAATTTTTTTTTCAGTCAAGTAATAAATTTTTTCCTTGACCCAATAATGTTACACGTGTCAATTCAAATAATCGAAAAAAAAATTCAGTGAAAAAGCAGAGAAAGTTAATTATTATTAGTAGGCGGTAGAATATAGAAGACATTCGAAATAATTGAAACGGTCTATTAAATAATCGTGTTAGATAGGTTTTTTTTTTTTGGGTAAATATGTTTATATTTTATACTTTTGGTCCATTGTTTCTGTATCGTTGGTGGTTAATAATTAAGATTTGACGGCTCTTCTTATCATTTGTGGCTGGCTGGATGGTATATAACATGACGGACGGGAAGGATGTATTTAAATCGCCGATCGATTCACATCAGAGGCGAGACAGACCTGATTTTCAAAAGACGTTGGGAGATTTCAGACTGAAACCATCCATCAACGACGACCAACCTTTGTAAATTAGCGGATAACATAAATATTACAACAATTTTTTTTTCCTCAACCGCTATACAATCCAGAAATGGATGCGATTTATCTTGGTGGTGGTTTTTTTAGAGAATTCTAATTTTGTGCTATTGAAAATTTGACGATATATGATGAAACAATTTGCAGTTTAATGGATGATGATAATTTTATTATTATTTTTTCCATACGCTCATTAACATTTTCGCCTCGTTCTTCTCTCAGGTTTATCTAATAAATAATCGGAACGAAAATTGTTGTAAGCCTACTTAACAGTAGGCAATATTTCGACTTTTAAATTTAATTATTTAGACATAAAGTTTTGATGTGCTATAAAGTTTTTTAATTTTTTTTCGCGGTTCGTTTTGAGTTTTTTCCCGCTTGTATTTATCATATGTATAACCGCTTTTATAGAATAAGCCCCCTTATTGCATCTATTATTTTTTTCTGTTACAAAGTTGATCTGTTAATTTCGTCGGTATTGGAAATACTGAAATACATCTTACGTGTGTATATTTTCAGTATTTTATGTGGTAGCTATAAACGGGAGAGAAGGCGAAATATTTTGTAACATCCGCCGTTAATTGAGTAATTTATGTGTGTTATCTTCAAGGTAGTGAGATGGTGTATCGTAAAAAGATTAAGTAGCTTTTTAGTGTGTGCAGGGATTTTTTTCTCACTGTGTTACTTATGTGTGTGTCTTCTACAAAGTCATCTAATTTTAAGAATTTGATTTCATATAATTATACCACCTATGAACATATATTCCATAAAGTAAAAGTTATGTTCTTAAAACTAGATGCTGACTCATTTGCAACAGTCTTATGTCATATACATTATTACGACATCACTTTTTAACTGTTTATATGTTAGACTGATGCAATCGGATAGACTTCCTATTTCAAACACAAAAAGGTGGTAGCTAGTTTCGTTGATTAGCTGTAAAAACTAGAATTTGTGTTTTTTTCATTCAAGAAATTTGAACTGAATGCAGTCGTATTGTTCCTGTTGTTGTTGTTGTTGTTGTTCTAGTATTACTATTTTAACTAAAATTTTGACATTGCATGCAATTGCAATTATTATGCATAGGTACGTACCTACATGTATGCTACTATAGGTAATGCAGTCTAAAAATAAATTTCTGTGAAGTAATAAACATTGCATGATTATTTTTATAGCTTGTTTTTCATGAACGGGGGCAAAATTACTGGTCTAAATGGCGGGGCCGAGTTGTTGGTTATTATTCTTATTATTACTATTATTAATATCGATGTTAGAGGGTCGTACCTATACGGATTTTTTTTCAATATAGGGCGAGTATACATAGAAGACCCGTCAGACATGCAACTACACTTATTCGTAATATTTTTCTGTTGGAAATTGTGAGTTTTAATAATAAAAATTATATACTTGATACGTAATAGAAATCGTATATTGTGTGTAGGGTAATGTTTGGCCAATTTGGTTGACATACGTAAAGTGAGGGCAAATGTTGTCATGATTGCACGGTAACATTTCATTATCCGTTATAAAATGTCTCTCGATTGACCGACAGACACTTTGAGTAGAGGTAATGACTCGCGGAACGGTTCCGCCCCACCTGCAAGGTTTCTCTCCCGACGTCTCACCGCTTTACTGGCTGCTGTTGCCGCCACCACCACCGGCCACCACTACCACCATTACCGCCACCACCACTACCACCAACACGGTAGATATTCTTCTCGTCGCTACACCCCCGTTGCAGTCGTCAGAGTCATCGAATCAGGACAAGAGGGGTTAAGGGATGTAAGAGAGAGGGCGAAGTGTGGAGTTATATTGATCTGCGCGGCGCACTTTAAAATGCCACCTAACAAATGCGATGTTCAACTTCAAATATCTGAAGTATTACAGAAAATCAACTCGGTGCGGATAGAGGAATTTGGAAGAAAAAAAATCACAAGACAAAGTTCTAGATTTATGTTTCTTTTTTATTTCGTTTTGGGTCCTTAAAAAGTTGCTGTTATCTCCCAATATTTGGATGTTAGTGGTATACAGTTATTCTGAAGTATTCATTACTTTTTTAAATTCACAGAAAAATAGTTTAATATTCCGTAGTCCTACAAATATCAGAAAAACAGCAAAAAGAATAGATATTACAATGGACCGTTGATAACTTTCGCAGTATCGTGTACTAGATTCTATTCTTATTCCAAGTCTTGTAATTGGTTTCGTTTTTAATTCCGCGAATTGCCTGTTTCTCATTCTCTACCAATTCTTCTCCGATCTTCTTCCTACTCTGTTCACTGTTTCTAATCTTGGTTTAGATGTCGAAGTTTTGTCAAAAAAGTGGGGAGTTTGCGTGTCAGTTTCGACATAATAACCATGAGAAAGTAACCAATGAAAGTAAATATGTAGATATACCACGTATAATATTAGACGTGTTTTAGTGAAGTTAATTTGTGAAAAATGTATATAGTTAAGAGTTGACTGAAATTATAGGCGTGAGATAGAGGCCATTATTATAACAATAATCATGTTCGTTTGCCGGAAAACTGTACAATATTTGTCTTTCAGTATTGCGTGTTGTTCCACATTTACTTTATGAATATATTGGGTTATAAGATTAACATCATCTCTCATCTTCACAGTGCGTGAACTAACAGTATTATTAAAATCATCTCCTCCTAGATATATCTTGAATAAAATAGAATTTATATACTATCATATTTCTTGTTACATATTATTATTATTATTAGTATTATAATCAATAATTCTTAATTTACGGATGTAATTTAATGGATACTTTTATGAAATGTAATAATCCCTTCCTAGGTCCTGGAAGACAGGGGTAAAATGTCATTTAGATGCATGCGCAATGCACTTGGAGGATATTGAATCGCTTGTTCTACGTAATGCATGTTGTTGTTGTGGTTGTTGTTGTTTTTGTATCATTATTATTATTATTGTTATCATCTTCCTTATGTGCAACATCTACACGATGTTCCGGAAACTACATTGTTGCTGCTATAAAATATGGAAAGAGACTAGTAATAAAAAGAAAACGAAAAGATATGCAGTTTTTTATTCGTTTATTTGAAAAAAAATCGTTAAATTATTTCATTAAAAAAAAACACGAATTTTTCAATTAAATTTGAATTTGTTTGTCCTCTCTATAATTATTAAGCTATTTTATATCAAAAGGCACTTGGTCTTTTGTTGTTGCAATGGCAAAACGTCAAGTACATGGCACACTATCCTCTAAATGTATACAGGTGAAATCATTTTAGAAACAGGTCATTATTTTCATAAAGGCACAAGATCAAAGTAATACTGATATAATAGGAATCAAGAAACGATAGGCAATATTAACTAATGGTTTATTTAATATCCTTTTTTTTTCATCCTGTATCGTTATTATTGATGGAAGTACCTAACATCCTCTGTGAAATTGTAACTTGATCTTTTTTTTGTTGTTGTAAGGCTTCAATCTATATTCTCTTGAAAACGATGCACCCTTATCCATACATTACCACAATTACCTGCAATATAGCTGCTGGTGTGGTGAAATCAAGCAAGACTTTCGTTGCTAGAAACCTAACAATTATCTTGATGTGTAAGAAGGTTAAGTTTACAATGAGAACGCAGTTTATGCTACCCTTGACTTGTACACAGAATCTGGAGCACTAACAATAATACGTAGATACAAAATTCTGGTACGTGTATCATTTGAGCAAAAAAAAAATTGTGAATTATAATTTTCCATAATTATTGTAGTGATGATAGATAGCCTTGACACGGATTTCAGTGATAATTTATGAAATTTAGGTGTACCTACATGAAAAAAGGCTATTTGCAGGTTGCTTGCTTTATTATTAAAAAAAAATTTTAAATGAATCCCTGGAAGTTACTTTGAGTAAACATTTGAACAGTCAATGAGATAAGAATATGATATTGGAAACAGATAAATTCCCCCTAAATTGGTTGATGATTTATACTCTTTTTTTCTCAGAAAAAATCTATTAAAATTTTGTTTGCACTGTTAAGACCCCTTATATGTACCTAGAATAAAAGGATAGCAAATTTGCACAGTCATCTTTTTAATCAACATTGATTTAATTTCATTTATTGATTATTTTTTGTACAAAAAAAAGGCTATTTTATATGAATTTTCTATACTTGAGAAGGTCATATTTGTTGTGTTTAACAGAAGAGAATTGAATTCACGTGAATGTGTTGTTGTTGTTGTGTTCGTCGCTACTACCACAACCACCACCACATACTATATAATTAATGTTATAAAATTATCAATAAGAAACGACGCATTTTCCTATGAGTGCATAGGAAAACCACGTGAAAATACTGTGTTATCAATCGACTTATCAAGGTCGTGTAGTTCTGCTCGTGTCTTGTGTGTATGTGTGTGTTTGTAAACAAACGTCAGATTTCATGAAATTCATGTGTGGCGCAGTTTGTTTCCATAATAGTGGTCGATATTTTCAGAAATACAGGAAAATTGAACAGCCCATGTTTTTTTTTCAAGATTTTCTTGATTTCCATTTTTTGTTGTTTATTAAAATTGCGCGATTTTATAATTGTTCGAATAGATTGTTGTTGGTGCAGGTTGTGTCCGATGAAGACGACGAGTAGGTAGGTAGGTTGAGAATATAAGGTGCGGTGGAATAATTAACGGTCGTAAAATTTAATAAAGCAATGGGAATGCAAAACGATGAAAATTCTAAAGACAGTGTGCCAAAGAGAGCTCAAATATATTTGGGATGTGATTCATGGCGGTGGCTGTGATCGGAAATGGAATTTAAATTAAATAAATTGAAGGTAGTGTGGTGTGATGTCCGATAGAAAACGCGAAAATGGAACATCGTCATACCAAGAACGAATCTCTTGCACTGTCTCTCTTTCTTTCTTTCTTTGCTATCTCTTTATTTCTTTCGAAAATTCTCGACAAACTACATTAGAATGCACTTTTCTTTACCCACTCGAAGACCGGCCAAGAAAACTTTGTCAAACGCAATCTCAGGGAAAGATAGTTGAAATACCATGAGAGAAGGGGGATGTGGGGCGATCGAGATGAGAAAAAAAACAACGGAAAGGAAAAAAAAACTTCAAACCGTTCCAGACAACATTATCGACCTGATGTGTAGAAAAGAACTGCAATAGACTTGAATGAAACGAATGGGGAAAAGTTTTGGTATTCCTGGGTGGAGTTGTTAGTGGACGCCTCCACCAAATTGCTGTTTGCCTGTCATCCTGAAAGAGAGCAACATGTGCAATAAAGCGCGCGCTGGTGGACACATTACAATTCAGGTTAATTGATGTGAAATTGGGTGCGTGGGGGGGGTGGTTGCTTTTCAAATACCGAA
This sequence comes from Iselma pallidipennis, assembly GCA_037464855.1. Lineage (NCBI taxonomy): Eukaryota > Metazoa > Arthropoda > Insecta > Coleoptera > Meloidae > Iselma > Iselma pallidipennis. The sequence continues at coordinate 20,298 of JAZBHA010000038.1, forward strand.
TAACCTTCTATAATACATAGATATACCTACATGGTGAACCTAATAAATTTTACCACCTACACATATTTATCTAATATAGAATGTACGAATTTCATAATAACAACAACCATTCGCTTTTTCATTTGTTTGACTATAGAAGAAAAAATCGAAAATTCCAATGTTATTATTATTTCTATTAACGAGCAAAAAATGAAGATTGTTGCTGAATTATGAAAGAGATGAATTATCATGTCCGAATACCTGCAAATTCATTTCCTTTATTTGACAGTTTTAATAAATGCGAAATGCTAACGTGGAGAAAAATATCGTAATTTAGGGTTATTTGATTCGAAATATTGGTGTTTTTTTCCAATAATTACCTTTAAAAAAAATACATACCTTCTGTAGTTGCTGAATATATCCGGCAGAACATAGTCTGAGTTCAAGGTCTGGCATATATCTTTCAGTTAACAGATGACGACAGGAGGCAGGTGAACTGACTCATGCTTTTGTCTTACTAGTTGGTCAATGTCCGGTAAGATGTCCAGTAATAGGAAGAAAGAAAAAAAAAAGCGTTGTCGATAGCAGTTTTATCAGAGACTAAGTACGATAAGTTTCATCGTGAAATGTTCTGGAAAACTATTTTAAAATTGTCATGATGATAGGAGGGTGATGGTGGTGGTTAGTTGGCTGTGTCAGGTGTGGTCCCTTAAGGGGGGTAGTAGTTAGTTGATTGGTTCATTGCATCGATAAACTCAATTTAGAGATTGCAAGTTGTAGTTGACAATCTACAGACAATAAGGATGTTATTGCTTGCAATCGTATTTGTTAGATTGTTGGGCGCCGGATTATTGGTTTTAATTCCAATGTAATTCCCATTTTAGTTCTTGCACTTTGTACAGTTTTCCATTTAGGAAAATTGCATTATAAAGATGTCGTTAAGAAAATCTATTATTATTTCTTTTTTATATCGATCATGCTGATGCTACCTACTTCTTTTTTGCCCCCTTTTAACAAACCGGACACGTTAATAGACTGGAAATTGTTATCGGTTTATTATATAGACATTTACGGTGAACTCATCGTTTACGGATTAGTTTTATGCGAAATTTTTAGTCATTCAGTGATAGTATAATAACAATTCGACCACCACGCACATTTCTTGAAGATAAAGCGGATGGCCTCATTGTCCGTAAGTGACCGACACTTGCATTCCTAACGTTCCTTGGCGGTTCTTCACCTCGGAAATTATTGGGGCCCCGTCTGACCAACTCGTCTGCTGTATAGAGCGTGTGTGTCTGTATTGCTGCTTGTTGATGTTTACTACAGCTTTAACTTGTTGCTATTCATATGCACTTCCGATTTTATACATACGTTCTTATTCGTCTTTTTTTTTTAAGAGAAAACAATACTTAGTTTCTCACGGTTGGAGGATTTGTTTAGAAGTTCGCACGATTTTAGTTTCTAATTGTTATAATATGAATATCGGTAGATATAAGGCAGGAAAACTTTTCGATCATCGATCTTTCCTGCATGTAGACACAAATACAGACATCGACCATTTTTAAGGATGCAATTAGTCGGTTGTCGTCTGCAGTACAGATGGGTGAAAAATTCAATAAGGATGCCTGGATCCTGTGTCTCGAGACAACTCCATCGAGATTGAGACCGACCAACGTTTTAGTACAAATTAGATTTCTTTCCTGTGCTTAGATTTTATTTCTGTCTATGAATAGAACCGATTTTTCTTATTTGTTTTCAATTATCCTTTCGTCCTAGGACCTGTTTCTAGGGAGCTTGGCTTAATAATTGGCAAGTAAACAATAACTGTAATAGTACCCCTCCTCAGCTTAGCAACAGCATCAACCTTGTGTATGTATAAAATTGATTATGCACCTGTTTTGAAATTCACAGATACCGTTCTAGCGTTACTAGTACAGGTATTATTATTGAGATATTTCAGGAATATATTAGGTGGTGGTGGTGATATTATAAATATTTCATGAAACGTTTTTATAACTGTTTTTCCTTTTGCATGCATGTATTGTAAAATAACTAATAAAGGCTTTTCCGGTTAATGGTTGGCAAAAAAAATCCAAAATTTTAATTTATTTCCAATAAATAAATCGTCAGGAAAAAAATGTCCTAATCTAGATTTGTAGGTAGTAGGTCAACGTTTTTGCTTGCGAACTATCCAAATTTACATTACCGCGACTGTTATAAAAATAGACGCTATTTTGTGACGTTCACCTATATACGTAATGACGCCAGATCATTAAAAGGTTACCAGTTTAAAAATATTAACAATTCAAGGATTAATGAAGATTCTTTTTGTATTAATCATCATTTTCCTTAAAGTTAATTTCCTTCTTTCACCTATCCTTATTATTATTTTTTCAAAGTCATTTTAATAAATATTTTGAAAAGAGACTCTTTTGTGTTATCTTTTTTTATATTGATAACTATATGATTGATTTTCAATCGGTCTGATTTATGTGTCACAAAGTTGGTGGGAAATCTCTCTCTCTTTCTGTCTCTCTGTATGAGAGTGTGTGTGTGCTGGAGAGCGGAAGCGACGGCGTTCCGTATTGGATCGATACGACCATCGCCGCCGCCGCCACCGTCGTCGTCGTCGTCGTCGTCGTGTTTTGGAGCTGTTGCAGCCGGAGGTTTGTTTGGGTAGGTCAAAAACTATTATAACACACATACACACACAGCGAGTGAAAGAGAGACAGACATGTATCTATGAAAATGTCAATTTTATGCATATTTACAAATTGTTACGTGATATACGAATCGAATTATATTGGAAGAAAAAAAGCTATAAAATGAAAAGCAGGAATGAAATGAATCAAAAATAGTTTTATTAGTCTCTTATCAGATAGTTTATCAACATATGTAATATGTTGATAAATATAGTGATTTTTTTTTTAATGATTTTCGATTATGTGCAATTGATAAAACTTGGCGCCGTTAGTGTTCTATATTTTTTGATAAAATTGATCAAAAATAGCACATTTTGTTGGTTTAACCTTTAATTACATAAAATTGAATGTTTTACAACAACGTAATTATTTAACAATCTTTCTATAGTACCTATGTATTATTTCTATTAATTTTTCTCATGGAATCATATGAATAATTTGTTTTCGATTTAATTGACTTACGATCAGTATTTTGCATTTGACTGTTTCAAATTTGAACACTATTTGCATCCCGTCATCCAATCGTACATTTGAAAATTTAATCGTATTTTAAATAATTGATAAACTAACGCCCAATCATCATCATTGAATTTGGTGATAAAAAGAATTGAAATTGTATTGATTCGTTTCACTTATTTAGAGAAATGTTTATTTTTTTCTGTTGATTTCCTCCTCCCCGCTGACTTGTCTTATTTTATACAACTTTATTGGAGCAATTGTAAAAATGTTGTATTGAAGTTCACGGATGGCGCCCCATATTTTGTAAAAATCCTAGCCATCACGCCCCCCTAGCTACCCATTAGTTAGTAATGATTGTCCTTTTTGTAAAGGAATAAATTCACTGAAAACTCGTCCCCACTTTATTCTTATCGTTGAATTTTTGGCCAGTAGCCGAACATAATGATTTTAAAAGTAGACATATTAACGATTATGTTCCGGTTTTCAATAGTTTCAATATATTGAACTTTATTTTTAGACAGGATTTAGATGCTGAGATAAAACTTCTTGTATTTTTTAATAACTTGTCCTCTGCCAGGTAGTTCTTGAATTATTTAATATCGTGTTAGATTATAATTTATTTTTCAAAAGTGTAAAATACAAATCGTGGACAAAATATTATAACATTATCTTGATTTATATTAACTTTTACCAGTCACTTAATTGGTAATTTACCATAAACGGAGACTATATTTTTAGGCAAGAAAAACGTGCACCCTAATGAATAAAATTTATATGACAATATTTCGATGGAAAATAATTCCACACATCAGAAAACTGACAGTATTGATCTTGTATTGACGTAATAATAGTGCCTTTTTTATCAGTTCCCAGTATGTAGGACCAATAGGAGAAACACTTTTTTTCTCCTTAGACCCTAGTCGTGTATTTTTTTATTCGCCCGCACATCACATGTGACGATTTGATTTAATAAATCTTCACGATCTTGATAACGATTCAGGTCATATGAGATTACTTTTCTCTGTTTCCAACTTTTTCCATTTTATTTCTATAAGTTAGCGCCAAGTGTTAATCTTTGTGTAAATTTCGAGAAACGAATCCTTTGGCTACAAGAACAGATTTTTTTGCTTCAGAACTCCGGTCTTTACGGTTTTTTTTCTGGCCAATCTTCCCCATAGGGCTCGATGTCATAACAATAGTTTCTATAATACATATATTATACATTTCTTTTAAGTTGTCATCATAAGTTGATATTTTAAAGTAAATATCATACAGATTTCAATATTCAGTTACTAAAGGAGTTTCTATTTAAACTAGAACTTCAAAGAGATTCTCGTCTTTGTCATCCAGCTATTGATGATGATAAATCTGTATGTTTTGACCATATATGTTTTAATTTTATAATAATAGAATATCGGTAATAATCGCGGATACATAGATAAGGATGATAATAAATTCTTGTTTTAGGTTTTTTTTTGGTAATTTTTATTCAGTAATAAATCGTAGAATTAATACAGGTGGTGACAATTAAAATTGGGGCTTGAAAGGATTGTTATGATTTACCGCTGTCTCTTTACACTTCAATCTCTTTTTTATCAACGAAAAAAAATGTATGACCAACAGATAAGGGTTATAGATATATTGACAGGGTTGGAATACCAAAATATTGTTATGATAAGACTTGTTATATTCTATATTGAGAATATGTAGGTCGTTGTTGTTGTTGTTGTTGAGGGGGTATATAAAACCACAAGTTCCTCTATTGAAGGGCAGTCAAGCGACAATTCTATTACCGGACTTACACCACGTCAATCTTGTTGTGATTGGAACGAAATGGTGAAGACGATAGGGTTGGTTGGGTATTCTATGGCTAGTAATAACGTCATTGTTGCTATCATGAACATCATCATTGTCACTGTTCTCTAAGTCTGTGCTCACAATTCCAATTGGTTTGTAACCACATTTCCACCTGGAACAACTGTTGCCTAGCTGAATGTTTCTTTTTTTTTGTGGAGAGTCTTACTTCTTACTTGATCGATATTGTGTTTCTTTTAAATTTTTAAAAATTTCTGTTATTAGTTGAAAGGATCAAACCTTGGTAATTATTTACATGACCCTCTCCAAAAAAGGATGCGGGTCTTGAGGTCGTCGAACTGTTGCCGTCGTCAACGGGAAAGCTCTCCTCAATACATACATACACACACACACATACAACATACATAAGCTTTTCGGTTCAATAAATTGTGCGTGTAAGTATCTCGCGAATGTTTTTAAAATTTTCTCAGTTTTCTTCTTTTGTTTCCGGTATTTGTATTATTAATAAAGTTTCCTTTCTTCGCCCTTCCTCCCTCTATATTTTAAATATAAAATGGGGAAATGTCTAATTGTCGTGTTTGGTGGTCCACCCGCGACCCCGTTATAAATAATGGAGCATGCATAATGGGTGCGCACATAGTTGGGGTCGTGATGTAAAAGCCTTGCGACCTCTTGACATTCCAGACGGCGTGAGAAGTGGAGACAAGCAAAACGGTGAAGGAGGTGGAGGAAAAAGAGGAGATGGTGATGTTGGTGGTAGTGGTGGTGGTGGTGGTGATGGCGGTGACGGCGGCAGCAGCGGAGGCGATGGGGGTGGTAGTGGTGGCAATGGAGGATGCTGCCGACCAGACGTGTGCCTCTGCTTGCTTCCTTCTTCACATCCGGATCGATAATGTTGTGTTAGCTTTCCACCTGCTTCTCTCTTTCTCTTTCAATAGCAACAGTATGGCAGTAGGTAGTACCCATTTCTGAAAAATAAAAGAGGTTGGATTCTGGAAAGGGTGAACATTTTAAATCTTTCATTCTCATTATTTTCTTATATCGTAAAGTATGTCAAGGGTAGTAAGATGAAGGGGTTGAATTGTTTATTAAAAAATTTTTTGTCTTATGCTCTGGAAATCGTTGATTTCATTAATTCCATTATTTAATCATAGTCGTTAAATTAGATTTTTATGTAGAAATTTCTTGATATTTGTGTATCTTGGCCAGATTAACAAACTTTGAACTTTGGCCATTTTCGACTTAATTTCCTTTTAAATTCTTTGTTCTAATTTAATGGTCTTATAAGTGAAAGCGAACAGATGACAATTTCTAATAATTTCAGTAACAATAAAACCGCATTTTTTCAGTGCATTGCATTGCAAATTTTAAAATATGTGCATACGTATATGCAATGTTAGAAATAGGACGTTAAGAACTGAATGTTAGCTCTATTGAATATGTTTGATGTAAAATTTAGTTTATGTCTTTGTTATGATTGTTGCGGAAATTTCTTTTCATACAGTTGGTGACTCAAAACTGTCCCATATTTTGAGTACAAAACATAACATCGTATTGCCAAGATTCTGAAATTTATTTGGAATTTCTGTAGTTTTGTGTGTTTTTTTTCCATATTTGATTTATAAAAATTACCTGGAAATGATCAATTTTTGATCATACAATTGTATTCAATATTCGTGAATTGTTTGGATTTGAATATTAGCCTAGGGGATTGGTGGAAGTTTTATTTGGCAATCGGTATTTTTTGCTGCTTGCATTATTGAATAAAGTACCGATCGATTTTGAATGGACAATAAAAAAAAGTTGACCTTTCCCTCTATCTTTCGGCCAGATTGTAATGTGATTTTTTTCCTAAATCTTTCCCTACAGATCATAATAAC
>JAZBHA010000038.1:34392-62352 GCA_037464855.1 Iselma pallidipennis
TCTTAGGTTGAATTGCCTAATTGTATTCCATACGTGGACAACTTGACGATTTTTTTTTGTTCGTTTGTAGGAAAGGATAGTGTGAAAACTGTTGTGTTTAGAAATAAGGAAAATGATTGATTTAATTTAGGATATATACATACATATATTATATGAGTTTGTGGTTGTTTTTTGTCCGAGAAAAAAAGGCAACTTTTCTAATTGATTTATATAAGACAAGTTGCCTCTTATACATACTATGATTGAGGATTTTCTTTAGAGGTGGCATCAGTATTATACATACAGACACAGATTTACAAAAAAATAATAATGCCTCGTTATTTTAATTTTTCATATATTGTTTGTTTTTTTGGCAATTTTCTTTGAAGGACTCTTGTAATTTCGTGTACACCAGGGCCATACCTATCCACTACCGCAAAGTACAGTGGTAAATGTGTTCAAAAAGATATATTAAAGAGAAAAAAAAATAGCAGTTTATACATTGAAAGACTCGAAAGTTGACCTTTCAGTTGGAAATTTTTTATAATAATAATAATAATAATTGATGGTATATTGACGCAGAACCTGAATTTTTCTAAGAATCTGAGATCTATATTATTTGTGTTGTAACGATGTGATTTGATGATGATAATTATTGGTTTTTATCGGGTGGAAAACACAAAAAATTTGATAAACTGTTAGGTGACTTTTGAGTTGTTTTTGTAAATACCTAACTTAAATAATCACTAGAACTGTATTTATGAATACACTTATTTATTTAAAAGAAAAAAAAAACAAGAAGAAGAGGAGGAAAACGAGATTGAGATTTTCTTTTCGTCATGCAGAGTCTCATAATCATTCACGATTTAGTTGACAGAATTTTAAAAAATGAGAAGAAGAAGTGGAAACTGCAACAATTATTGTAGAATTAAATAGTGTAAATTATGCATACCATCAGTCTATGAAATTCCTAATTTCTTTGTTATTAAATAAATTTACAAAGGATATGTTGTCTAATTTATAGGTGCGAATTGTTCTATTCCTACCTAATTCCTATAATTCCAGGACACTATTAGATGCCTTATTGAAATCGATGAAGTTGATCCAGTCACCGGCAGCTCCCCAGAAATACGTCCAGTTCTTTGTTTATAATTTTGACATCCACTGTATCTGCTGAATTTGAAATTTTGATTGGGGTGGTTTGTGTGTGGATGGGGTGCCATAGATTGATAGATATTTAAAACGGGCCTGGGTTTCCCCAATGACTAGTGGTAAACCCCGATTTTTAGAGTTCCCTACAGTCCTGAGCCTCTGATAAAGCCTAGAATGTCTTCGGGGGATAGCCTCTATACCTCCTGAAGTTCGATGAACGGCAACCCGAACCAGCGGTGCCTCAGCTCAGAAAGAGCAGGGTATTCGCCGTCTCGTCGTCCTCTGAGCATTTCCTACATGTGGGTTCGTCTCTGACGCCCAACATTGTGAGGTGCTTGTTGAAGTGGCAGTGCCCCGTTAGGATTCCTACCACTTTCCTTAAATCAGCTCTGTTTAGTGACAGAATCTGTTTCGAAAGCCTCCTGAAAGGACCTTCTATGAAGTTCGTTGCCTGTTGGGCCTTCAGGTATTCCAACCAGTAGTTTTTGTTGGCTTCACTTGCCCACTTACTGGTTAGCGACTTTATTGTGGTAGTGGCCCAACCACTCCACAATGGGGTGCCATACGAAAATAAAAAGATGTGGAAAGTAAAAAACAATTTCTTTATTTTTCAAAAACATTTATAATACTTATGTTTCCAATAAATAAAAAATATATAAATTCATTTCGTAAATTGGACAATAAAAATCAAGCTAACTCCTGTACAAATTAATATGATTGAAACGAACGTACGACCAACAAATCGATTAGTAATAAAAGAGCAGTTTTTTAGTTTGCATTAGTCTCCTGTAAATATAAATTCTTATCGATTGATAATAATAAGTATCATAATAGTTTTGAATGAAGAACAGCATTGAATTGTAATAATAACACAATTATTATCCAGCAAGTTATTATGACAGTCTGTAGACAACAACATATAATTATTTGGACATTAAATTAGTACATTTTGTGTTTTTGAAATATTTTTTTTTTCATATAAACTCGAAAAATGGTAGATTTTTCTTTTTTAACAACAGCACACAAAATATACTACACTGGCAGGCGGAGTAAAAATATATATCAATATCTTTATATAATTTTTTTTTTCAAAATCCTTACAATTGATAATAATGGTAATAATAATGATAATAATAAAAAAGTCAGAAATTGAGTGATGTGGTATTTTTGTGGTAAAAAGTCGGCAAGGTACATAGCGGATAAGGTTTTCGCTTTACTATTCCCATATGAACATAGATCAGTCCACAATGATATTTTTATTATTATTTTTTAAATATAATAATTATTAAGTAAAGCAACACAACATATACATCATTATCAATCATTATTTTTTTTTTGTTTATTTTGATCGCCTATCTAAGATAAATTCGTTCTTTCTTTTTTTTTTTTTATTTTAAATTTATTAAAATTATTCAAAAGGTAATAACTGGACTATATTTACATAAAAAATTCATGATACACGCTGAAAATTTCGAAATTTCTCGTCTTTCAAGCTCTGAAAAGCTCTCTATCTAATACAATTTTTTAGCTCCTTTCCCCAATTATTTTTCTTGTTAAATAATCTAATAGTGTTCTTTTTATGCAAAGTATGTACACGTTTTTTTTTTTAATTATATTTATATTTATAGTTTTTTCGGTTAGATGCAAATTAATCGACCCGACAATCAGTCAATTTTTTTAAAGTAGAAAAGATTTTTTTGTTTTGTCGAATATTTTGTTGAATAATTTGCACCAACAAAATCACATACATGTAGGTAACATATTCGTAAATAAATAATATACAATTTTTCCTTATTTTTTTGGCATCTTTGAAGTACATACACAAATAGACTTTGGTATCGGTAAAAAAACGTCTCACATTCTCTCTGTAATGTAAGCTTAATTCTTGGTACATCACACTTAATTAATTGAATATCTATTTTAATTAATTCTCAAGTCTCTTTTATTCCTTTGTATTATTTATCGAATTTCTTTTGATATTTTTTTTTGTTGTCTAAATCTCTATCACTAGCATAATTCGCTGTGATTCCACGAGAACCACCATCTATCTAAATGGCATAACATTTTAATATCTCGTTTTCGACGCCGTTTCTTGCTTGTATCCGTTTGTTTTTTAATAAATCGTATATTATATGGATCTTCGGCTAATTCAGGATATAATAGAACATCATGTATATATTCACCTTCATAATTCGTTACATATCCTGATTTAAGTAGCTCCTCCGTTTCACTAGATGTCCATTCAATGCTACCAAAATAACCATTTTTCGAGGCTTCTTTCTCTTTATGCCATGCCTTACGTATCGCCGATAATTTAGCGTGATGTAATAAACGTTGTTTCTCTTTTTCAATTGTTGTACCGTAACGTAAATTAACCACGGCATTAGCACCGTGTATTTTTACATCGAAATAATTATTACCACTACCATTCTCACGGGCTATTTCATGGAATGTTGTATTGACCTGTCCTTGTAGACGTTTCAGTTGGGCTTTATCGTCGTTTGCTTTCCATGTTTCTTCTTTAACGAAATAGAAAGCGTCCTGTTGGGCGCTGTGTACAACAAATGTGAATGGTAGTAAATATGAACGATTAAAAACTGATGTGTAAACATCACGATAGATAGCATTCGCTGCTGGTACACTAGAGACGATGGCTTGATTCTGTTGTGTTCGGGATACTAAAATTCCTTTGCCAAATGGTGGATCACTAGCTGCACCGATTTTCTTCGGTACCAAATCCATCACATCCGTTTTCAATGCTGATTTCGATGGTGCCGATAAATCTTTAGCTGTTGCCATACGTCTAGTATTCAAATGTGCCAGAAATCCTGATTGAATATCAGTAGATGGTGAATGCATCGTTAATTGGCTACTGATCGTTTCTTTGGACGGATTCCAGAAAGTTGCCGATTGTGTAAGGAGTGGAGGCATTCTACCTCCTGGAAGATCATCAGGGAAGAGTTGTGGAGCGAGACTTTTTAAATTGTAACTGATTTTCTCCAACCAATCTAAATGATCTGAAAAATTTCCATTATTTTTGTTTTTTTTTTTGGTTCGGTTCTGAAACAAATTGAAAAATTACCAGTTGGACGATTCCTGTCAACACCCATATTGATCGGATCATTGCCATTGAATCGATATAAATGTAGTTGTGTCGGCGTCGCGACGCGTTCTAATACATCCTCCCACAGTGGCGACATCCATTGTCCTATTAATGGATCGTAAACTTTCCCATTTGGCATATGTACCAATGATGTCACCTAAAATTTATGTTCTCAATATAATTTGCCGTTGTAATAAAATAAATTCCGATTAAAGCGTACTTGATCTAATAAGCCACCGCAGAAATCGACAGGCAAATAAAGATAAGGATTCGAATCGTAAACAATATGACCGTATGGTGAACGCATTATTTCCCTTATACCTTCACCATACTGATTGAATATCATTACCGGTGTACCACATTGATCAGTTGCTACATAATATTTATGACGATAAACTTGGGCATAAATTAAATGTCCTCGATCATCATAAACTAAAGACATCAATTTCCCATCACGTGGTGAATAAATCTGACTGACTTCCCTTGGTCGATACTCATTATTATAGAAGAACTGCGTCACATTACCGAAATTATCTTTGCGTGCTGATAATCTGAAAGCATCACATCAGTTCAGTTTTATAGAAATTCGAAACATAGCACAGTTAATTTATCAATTTATATTTACCTGTCCATGTGGTCGTAAAAGTATCGAACATCAAAACGACCCCGTTTAATGGCTCTCACCAGTAAACCTTTAGCATTATAATGGAATTTTTCTTCACGAGCGTTTTGAATTACCAGTCCTCGACTATCGTACTTGTATTGTCCTTCACCAAACTTGATAATTCGATCCATTGCATTATACTCCATCGGTATTGTATTACCTCTATGAGAATATAAACAATTCTTCCATTAGTATGGACAAGAGACCATTTCGTTTTGTAATTCTTACCTGTAAGTTAACGAAAGCATATTGCCATTATCATCGTATCGGAATCCCCACGGTTCTTGTGCTTCCACCCCTAATAATTGTCCATCACAGTCCCATGTGTAATTCTTAATATTCGTATAAGTATTAACTCCAACATTTCTAGTATACGTTCGCGTTTGTGAGATTCTCCTAAAAGCATTCAATTAATATCTATATTGAATGAAAAATAGATTTGATTTACCCATGCATATCATGGCTGAATTCCATACGAAACACTTCCATTCCATGTATAGTGACTGCAACTTGTGTTTCTAAAAATCGTGAATTTATACTACGCGAAAATAAAGCTGTACCATCATAGACTTGTGTTTCATTATTTTTCGGTTTATTAATTTTAAATGAACCAATCATTTCTAAAGCACCACTTTTGGAATTATATGCCAAATTATATTGAGGTAGATTTTGGCCACCGATACGTCCTTGTGCAGCTATTAGTCGATAATTATTGTCATAATCATATGTAAATTTTGCATTACTCAGTCCAGTTTTGGCACCAAAATCTATACGTTCTTCCATTAATAAACCACCAATATATTGATAATCCCAACGATATTCTAAATCCGGTTCTGTATGTGATATTTGACTTGGCATTCCCGTCGTTTCTGAATAATGATAGATCGTTTTACCATCACCGTGTACATTTTCTTTTAATCGTCCATTATCATTGTAACGATAAACCACTCGAGCACCTTCACCTGGATATACGGTTTGAATTAATTGTCCTGAATGTGAGAAATGTTGTAAATATGCTCGAGTACTGCCCGGTGGTGTATATGTGACCCGTAAAAATCCAATAGATGGTTGTAAACTGAACGAATGTCTAGTGCCACTAGGTAGAGTGACATGTCTTAAGCCACCATCATCATCGTACGACAATGAGAAACTCCTCTGACTAGCCAAAGTGATCTTTGATAACATATTCCAATCGTTGTAGGTGAACATTTGTGTACCATCTAGACTACTAGTTATTTCTGATAGCAACCCATGTCTGTCGTAGCTATATTTCAATTCAGATATCCCCCATTTCCAGGCATCGATCCTATTGAAGGTGTCATATGATATGTTCAGGGTATCCGCTCCATTGTGTGGAATGTATGCTAATGGGAGGCCAGCCGGATCATAAGTTATTGTCAATAGTGGCAGTTTGTCGTGATCATAAAATATCTCTTTACTTGTAAATTGATCAAATTCGATACCCAAAATTTTCGTATTGTTAACGTAAATTTCACGATTTAATGTCTGTTGTGGATTTCGTACATCACCAACTAGACTGAATGATGTCGACATAAAATTTTGAATATCTTCACCGAACATAGTTGTCTGTTCCGACCAAACTGGTAACATTTCAGCTTCAACTGGTAAAGATACCTCTAATAATGGATGACGAGCCACTGCAGCGATTTCCATACGTCCATTCCAAGCTGAATTTACAGAAACTGTTGAATTGGTCAATGTTACAGCTTCAGTGATTTCAGAATCTGAAAGGAAAATTCCATGTTTATTGTCTCTTTCGTTCGATTAAATTGTTCATTAGACCTACCGTCGATCATGATAACTTTCTTGTTTGCTTTCCCAGTAACTGTCAATTGAGTGGGTGGTTTGCTTACGGTGATTTCCAGTCCTTCGTCAGGAGCTATTTTCGATGTCAATTCTAAAGTTTCTCCACTCGATAAAATTACACCCGTTGCCCGGCCAATCCAATCGTACTGGTAAATAAAAGTTTCTCCACCCTGGAAATTTTATAGAATTGGATTTAGAGACACCGATGGATATTTTCTGAAACGAAAACTTACCCCTGATCTGCTCGTTAACAGTCCTGTATTCATATCGTAATCCAGTTCGATTTCAGACCGTCCTTTTTCGGATAACTTCACCAAATACCCCACCCCCGATATCTTCAATTCAGATTTATGGTCTTGAGTGTTTTCGATCGAACTAACAGCGTTACTGTAATCCCTCAAGAACTGGATTTTATTCCCTGAACTGTCCGTAACTGTAGACAGTTTACCGAAGCTGGTGTTTTTCGAATATAAGAATGAATATCGTGTCTTGTCTGATGCCAAATCTTTCGTTGCAACGTGTTGACCATATCGATTGAAAACGTAAACTTCACCAGCTGCCGGATATGGTATTCGAAATTCACCGTTTTCATCGTGTGTAGGTAAATAGTGTTGTAAAGCCAATATGTGCAACGATCCTTGATCAGCTACATGTAGAACACCGCCAGGAGATACTGTCAATGCTGAAATTGCTTGAAATCTGGCATTCGATGATAGCAGAGTCTCTGCATTGCTGGTTGTTTCATCTGTACTACCACATATACACGCTGGTGGTGGTTCTTGATTGCTACCACCTCGTGGACTAACCGTCGTCACGTTAATTGAACAATCACAATTGTTACGCTGACGATCTTGAATTTTTCCAGCGAAATGTGTAATTTTACCAGAGGAGTCAATCAATCGGACATAATTAACTTTGCGGGTGTCTGATTCAGCGATGTAGAGATCACCATTCGGTGAAAACGCCAATGCCAGCACAGTACCTAAAATGTCGTCGGATTGGTTTGGTTTCGTTGAATTGTCATCACGATGACAATGTAGTGGTGTTCCAGCTACCACTTTTATCTTCATGTCGGCAGTTAGTTTCAACACTAATCGGTCATCGACAAAATGTAATGAACCATCTAAAGGACTCAACGCCAGACCTGTTGGCCACTGGAGTTGGGCCTGAAAATTGACGAGAAATAATAATAAATTAATCTTACCGTTTCGACGACATAGAAATGGCGAAAAGTTTCAAACATTCCAATAACGAAATTTAACAAATCTTGGAAATTTGTAAACTTTATCGACGTATTGCTATAATCAGGTCGTATCTCGATTTTCAGTAATGATGAATGATTGGCAAAGCGACAAAATTTCAATGTTGTTTTTGATTAAAATATTTGTCAACTTTTCCTACATGACACAAAAAAAAAATAACATAGGATATTGTTCGGTTTATTGAGAAATGTTGGATATAAGCGAGTCGATATTTGATATTTCTAAACCTGTAGTGGATCTGCTTCGACAAATTGATATTGACAGAATTACCCCGACGCCCCACATCGCTTTTATACAGGAAGTAACGGAAAAAGAAAACCTTGCCCGTCATGCCAAATTGTTATTGATATCTACTATTTTGAGTTCCAATTCGGGAATCTCTCGAGAATTTCTAGCTTGATCTTCTTTCTTTTCTTTCAAACAACTATTAGATCTTATAGACTTCATTTTATTTTATAGGTAAAGTAATCGAAGCAATTTTCGTTGGTTATCAAGACAAAAATTTTGTATAGGTACTTAATAAATATTTACCTGACTGGCGACAAGGCCTCCACGACATGGCAGTGGACTCCAATGGTTGTGATGACCATGATTGCCAATCAAAGTGTGAATTATCCCCTTAGGATCAACGGCTCTGATGTTTGTCCCATCAGCAATGTACATTGTTTTGTCAGCAGCTATTGCTAAACCTTTAGGATGGGCTAATCTTGCGTATTTTGCTGGACCTTCATCTCCACATTGACTATCATCGCCTGGAATACATCGTTCCCCATTTCCAACCACCTTTATAAAAACCAGTTAAATTTCTGTTTACTATCATAAAAACGTTAATTTATTTACCGGTTCACTATTAATACTAGGATCTTGTACAGGTTCTAATGATAATACTTTAAGAATTTGATGCTTCTCTGGATCGGATACATATAGATGTCCATCAGCCGGTGAAATTGTTAGATAATACTGATAAGCGACCTGCGTTGCTCTGCAAAATTAATGAAAGTATCATTTACTCGAGTGTTTTGTCTCTCCCTCCTTCCCCTGTTCAAGTTAGTTTGAATTTCATTCGGTTATTTTTAGAAACTGAATGAAATTTGTGTTAAATTAAAGCGAATGCGGTGGTGGTTTTTTGTTTTAATGAAAAAAAGCACTCACCTCAACTGTAGTACAGTATAGACATTGCCCTCGGGCGTAATCCTCCTAACCAAATTGAAATCACCAACGTATATACTCCCATCGGGTCCGCTAGCCAATGATCCTGGTGTTAATAGTTTGGCATCCTTAGCAGGACCACCACATTGACCTGGACAATCTAAAGATCGTTGTAATCCGGTTCCCATGACGACATTCACCGTTCTCGGATATTGTTTAAAGTGTAAAGTTGAACCGTCACCCTTTTGTAATATACCCTCATGGAAATTGTAATGATGATGAATATCTAAACCCCAACCACCAATATCAGATATATCAACATCGAATCCTTTCAAATCAGCTGTTTGTGTTTCCCATACTGGTTCTAAACATGTTGAATGTTGATAACCAATTGAAACTTTCGCTTGAGCTATGCCGTAAACTTTTTGTTTGTAGACATTTCGTTTATTCCAAGCGAATGTATGCATTAAATCAGGATCAGCTTCGTAAGTTTTTACATGTAGTGAACCTTCAACTTCGACACGAACATGGACGTGTGTTAAAGTTGATGGAACTTTAGAACCAGTTAAACGCATATAGATTGTACTTAAATAGCCAGTAGCTTGAGAACTTTGATACATTAAATGGAGATCGGAGCCTGGTATTGGTATCGATTCTTGGACAATTTGAGTTTCAGCAAATATGACACTACGTCCGGATAGACCACCAACAGCTTCAGGCATCCACGTTCCAGTAATAATCGGCTTCAAAATTTCAGGATCATGATCGTCACAACTGTTCGGCAATACACCATTCGGACCAAACAAAGATCGTGACACTCCCGGAAAATTAATAGCAGGATTTCGACTCAAAAAACTAAAATGAAGATTTATCATTCCAAAAATCATATATGTAGTAAATACAAAAACAATTTACTACCTCGTATGTAAATTGGAAACATCAGACTCTTCACTGAGTTGCATATGAACCGGTGGTAAGACAACAATTTGATTCCATGGCACAAATACTGTCCTAGTCAATGGTTTGAATGGTGATCTTTGGAATTGAAGTGTTACTGCACCACCCCCATTCACCAGCACATCGAACCTACCCCGGGAATTACGTTTCCATTAAAAATGCAAGACATGAGAAACTAAAGAATAATTAGATTATTTCGATAAATTCAATTTGTTAGAACTCTGTTCTTTCTCCTATTCTCGCTCGTAGTTTGAAAGCCAAGAATGATAATCAGTTAATTAATGCTGTAGTATTGGTGAACTCGGTTCAAGTTTAAAGATATTCCTTTAAGAGAATACCAACACGACGTTGTCATTGGTCTTTGTTTTGCTGCCTAGTTTTCGTTCTCCATTTCAAGTTCTCATTTTATTGTGCGTTTAATTGTTTAAGAGGATTTCATGAATTTTAAGGTTGTCTTCTGGCAATTTATTAGTCTCTAGCTATATAATAAATATCAACATACTTCCAAGCAACTTATTATTGGAATAACAACAAAACAACACTGAATCGAATTGGAATCAATCTTTCGTAAAATGAAATTGGTCTTCGTTTATCCGTTTTCGTTTCCGAACAGAAATCAAAATGAAAATAATCATGTGAATTGCGACATTTTTGGCAATACGTTATTTGATGGGTACAACATGTATCATGTTTAATAATACATCAAAGCGCTGTGGATTTAAATAGTTTTGTCGTCTGTATGAGCATATGCCAGAAGACAGTTTTGTCATAAGGTGTTTCTAAATAAATAAACAAACAGACAGGTTTTAATGTAAACAGTAAAGTTTCGTAGGTAACGGGCCACATCAAAGTAATGGATTTGGTGTAATTTTCCAACAACATCCTTGTTGTCATCATTGTTGCCAGTATCAACTTCCTTTCTCTCTCTCTCTCTCTCTCTGTTGTCAATTTCGCGACAAACTAATCTGAAGAACGCTTTGTGCTCCTTATTAATTAACCATCAAACAACTTCCTCTAATAGGAATCGCGATTTAATTAAAAGCAAAAGACAATTAGTTCTAACAATAATACGTACATATATACCTATAGTGAGTAATTTGCTATTTTGTTATAACATTTAATTGTAAATTTATTATTGCACAAAAAAAAATCCTATCCGGATTATCAGGACTATCTTAATCGTAATGTATTAATATGTATGTACATAATTAGATATCTCCGGGTCTATCAGGAATACTAACAATAACTCCGATTTCATCCCTTACTAAGCCCTCAGATGATTTAATCGTGACATTGAGAGTTTCAAAATAAAGCCACCTGAACTGTTTTCGAAGGGGGTGAATATAAAATCCGGACAAGCCCTCCGGACCTTTTGGATTTAATTTAATAAAAAAAAAAGAATAAGGTCGAGCAAGGATGCCAAAACGTTCTCTTGTTCTACCTGATTTTAGGGGAAACAAATCAATAGCAAAATAATAATAATAGTAATAATAAACCATGTATTTAAATGCAAATAAAGAATAAACTTACCATCCACCTTGTCTAGTTAGGGTGAATCCAAATCTTGATTCTCTATCAACTGATACACGTATTCCTACAATTCCCAATCCTTGTGGTGTTACAACTTGACCACGCATTACAGCTACACGGCTGTTGACAAAGTCCGGTAAGTTCATATTAACGTTTTTTTTTTGGAATTCGAGACATTTGCAACTTCAAAAGACCGACAATTTTTCAATTGAAATTGCAAAGCCACTTTTCTTTTTTGAAAAATCGGCCAATTACAAAGCTTTCCTTTATAGGAGAGTTTTTGACCGACTGATCGATTTTTAACTTTGAATATTAGAGAAAATAGAAAATAGAAATACAAATGAATCGATCAGTCGGTAGACGCATCATGCACCGTTTTCAGCATTGATCATAAGCTGTAAAATATATATAAATATATAATAAAAGCTTGTACTGTTTATCTGTTTTTGTTGCAATAATGATCTTACAATAACATAAAAGTCGGCAATAGTTATTAGAAATTTCATGCTCAATGATCTCTGTAATTTTATTGTTACCAGTTCTCATTATTACAACAATGATGTTCAATGTGCAGGCATTGTTCCACCACTACGTTTAATCATGAAAAATAATTCAATAAAAATTTATAACATCGAGGTTTCCATAACATCAAAAGTTTGAATGGGTCCTTTAACTTTAGGCCGACTTGCGCTTGCTTGGATTATTCGAGGACTGTATGCCGGTTTTCTAACGATTAAATTTCCAATTTAGTTAATTGGGTTAAGCTGCCTCTCCCATCGGAGATGTGAAAGCTTCAACTACACGACACAAAAAAATAAAACAACGAACTCCAACAGGATAGCAGACATAGTAGTCGAAAAATTGTCTGTAAAACCGTGTTACAGGTTCATGAAAAATCCAAGCTGAGCTATGTCAGCATTATTGAAAGTGTAAGATGGTGGTCGATCAAAATGCAACGATGCAATAAAGGGCACTGGTGTTTGGGTAGGTGTAAAGGACAGGTTGCACAAAGGTCGCGGGTTAAACTGACAATGACACGAAAACAAAGGAGGGAGCTTCGGCCGAGCCGTCTATTATCCGTTTTTACAGTTGTAAAACGTGTGCAATGTTGTTTCCTTTTTTCCTGATTTTTTTTTGTTAAACAAAAAAATCCATATTTTATTTGTCACTGTTGTTGATGTTGTTTTTGTGATGAAATGACGAAAAAAGTTGATCTGATGATATAGATATGTGGATAGCGCAATATAAATTGTAACGTTTTCAGGACTGTAAAATCTAGAATTGATATTACAATTTTATTGTCGTCATTATTATCAATATGTGTGAAACTATTATAGAGTCCTGTTCGATTACAGTTTAAAAGCACTTATACTTTTAATGTTGGTGTTTGAATTTTCGAAAGGTCATGATGATTGATTCAATAAATGGTATGACTATGAAAATGGACAAGTCAAGGCGTAAATAAATTATAGCGACAGAAATTTATATACAAGTGCTGACACATTCAATGCAACTGAAACTAAAATTGGACCTTTTATAGAACGATATTGTTATTAAATGATTTTGTTCTAAAGTGTTGTGTAGACTTTGCAATTTACATTCGATAAAAGATCCAGAGAATCGAAAGAAATAAGCATGAATAAAATGAAAAACATACATGGAAAGTAAGAACACAAAATTTTTGGACAAACAAATGGGAATGGACGTACATTTGGGGGAGCGCAGGCTACAGGCAGCACACGGACAGAGACGAACAGACAGACAGACAGAACATGGGGAGATGCTGCCACTTACCGCGGTGTAAAGGAATTCCAGAACTCGCTACAAGTGAAGGTTGCAGCAGCGACATAGGGGACACAGAAGACAGGACAATTACTAATCACACGGCAATACTCTGCGTGGTGCGCCTCTAATGGATGACCATTTCTTTGCATATTTTTTTTCGTATCTTCGTTTGGTACATCCTTTTAGGGTTCCGCACCATCGCACGTACTACGTAAGCAGGATCAGTCAACAACAAAAAGTCCTAGATTTTTTGAATTCTATGATTTCGTTTCGAACAATTACAAAAAAAAAAACGTAAAATTCAGGACTGTTCGTTGTTACTGTCCGGGTGTACATGTTAAAGACGGACACGTTCTCACTCAGCACTCATTCACCCTAGTTCTCTGGCCAAATAATTTCATTGACGACACAACGTGACGAACACATAGTTAGAACAAACTTTTAGCTACAGACAATGACAGACACAAGTTAGCAAAAGGTCTACTAGCAAACAAACAAAACATAGAGAAAATGGACGGACGCAAACATGAGTTTGACTAATAATAATAATAATAATAATCATAAAAGCGGGTGAGAGAATACGTGAAACAACATTGGGACTATGCTCAACTTGTGTCCGCCACCGTCACAATACGTACCTAGAGCTAGAAAATGGATTTGGTCATTTACATTGTTGTATTTGCAACATGAATTAAATATATATATGAAAATATATATTTAAATTGAGAAAGAAAAATTAAAATAATAATAATAGTAATAATATTAATAATAAAAAAAAAATCTCGGCGGTGTATAAATCGCGCCGGAAGCGCAATCTGAGCGACAGACTCGGGCTTCGGAGACGGGTACAGACGCACACAGGGGTTTAGACAAGACAAGACACAATGAGTTCCCTCTGGCGATACGGTTCCGTCACGTTTCCGTTTCAATTGTATGAAAACAATTGCAAAAATATTAATACTACGACTTGATGATAGATCATAATTTATTTGATCGTAAGACATAGTTTGATTAGGTTAACAATGAAGGAACCACCGTCACCGTTGGGGGGGACGGGTCCGGATTAATGGGGAAACGAGAGGCTCCGCTGAGGGTGTGCGGTGCCCGAGCAAAGCGGCCAGCGAGAATGTCCGCCAACCTCCGCTCACAACGTGCAGAGATAATAATAAATAGAGAGAGCTTGTTATCCTGTGAGTCGCAAATAAGTCATATTGGTCTGCGTGACTACCTCGTTATAAGCTCTAAACACTCGCCACACAGCGCCACGCTTTCGCACTTACCTTTCAGTATACTCATCCATATGAGCATATGATTGTACTGAATTTTCTTCAATTAGGAATTTAACCCTTTGATAGAACGATGCCGTCACGGATGGTGGTTGTTTTCTTAATAGCACTTCAACGGGATCGTTGCTTGATAGACACATGATGTGATCAATGCAACTACCGTGTGAACAACATTCACTATCTGAACAGTCTGTCATTCCATCTACATCACCAAACACGGCATGAAATCAGTAAGTTGAATCAATTTTTCGTTTGATTAGAAAAAAATGGAAGTTTTACCGTGATCATTATCGATATCATCGTTGCAATTCATTTCTAATGGAATACTGCAATCAGAACCGGCCCAACCTTCGATACAAACGCATTTATAGAAACCGTCTTCCAAAGTGCACTGACCATGACCGGAACATCCATTTTCACAACCAGCTATAGAAAATTAGTAGAATCAAATGAAAAGAAAACTTTACATTACAATTTCAATATAAAGAAAAATCTGTGAGATTTATAAATTTTCTTGAAGTTGAAATTATTTTAATTAAATTCAACTGCTAAGATTCTTGTGCTTTTTCATTAAACGCCATTATAAATTGCAGAACATATTTTCATAAAAGTCGTTAATAAGTGCAAATTCATTTATCAAAAAAAAAGAAACATAAGAAAGGACTTTTGAAAACTCACGTAAAGTACAGTGACGTCCGTTCCAGCCTTGTGAGCAAACACAAGTCCCATTCCGGCATTGTCCATGCTCTTGGCATCTAGGATCACATGGTAATTGTTCACAACGTGGTCCTGTCCAGCCGGGATCACAGCGACACTTGCCTGAATCACATCGTCCATGCGGACCACAATCCAAATTGCAAAGAGCTGGAAATAGGAAACGGTCGATTACACATAATATTATAATAATGATGATGTGTTTAGGAAAACTATAACGATATTAAGGTGCTTTCACGCCATCAAGTTCCCACCCAGTTTTCTATGTTCCGTTCAATATAATGTGCTGTCGTAAAAGCAGGAAATACAGTGATAGGAGAAGAAGAGTGAAGAGGGAGGAGGTTTTGATCACGCCGACTTGGATATTTTTACGATGTCTAACGACCACCAAACTTTTTTCATCTTGTGAACATGGAGTGAGAGAAATTTTAGGCGGTTTGGTATGCGGCCGACGTATCCTGGATGGCGGTAATTAAACCGAAACAAAAAAAATTGAGGGAACAGATGAGAAGGAGGTATTAATTATAACATAATGAAAATGTGATAATTACAAAAAAAAGTAAAATATACCTTGAGAACAGTCAGGACCTGTCCAGTGTCGGTTACAGATACATTTAGCAGCTTCAAGATCGTAAACTCCATGATCAGAGCACGTAGGTAGACATTTGTGCACTTGTTCATCGATGGTGTCGCATCGTGACCCTTTCCATCCTGCTTTACAATAGCACTGGCCGTGGACACAGGCTCCATGTTCAGAACATGTAGGATCTTCGCAATCTGGTTCCTCGCAAGTTTCACCTTTCCATCCTGGTTTACAATGGCACGAACCTCGAACGCATTGACCGTGTCCGGAACAATCTGCTATACGACAATCACTTTCTGGAATATCACATTCGGGACCTTTCCAGCCTTCTTCGCAATGACAGAGACCTCCACCATATTGACCATGACCGGAACATAAAACCGGGCAAACACCTTAAAAAGAAATTCGGAAACGACTTTGTAGAATAATCTCTGAATAGAGAGCGGGGGAGGGAGAGAGAGATGAAGTTGTTTGATCATTATCCGGAAAGATTTGAGTTATTTGTGGGATTGGAACAGGTTTTTGAATGGGACTGGTCCTATTTCTATGGTTGAAAATGAATCACAATGCTCTGATACATTACATAGATTAAACACAACGAAAATGGGAGGTTTAATTTTGGTTATATGTAGGTATGTGGTTGTGATATGAAATATAAAATTGACAAGGGCTTTAAAGAGATGAAAATGTTAATTAGAAACTTCATGGTTGGAAAATGCTGTCGGTTCGTTGAGTCCTTTTAAGCCGTTATCTGCATATTTAAAATTTTTGTAGGTTATTCGTAAATACATCACCTCTTTATAGAGAATTAGAGAAACGATCGATGCGTCGTCGACCGTGGCTGTTATTAATGGCGATTCTGTTTGTTCGGAGGAGTGCCGTAATGGAATTGGGAACAGAACTAAGGGGTAGAGATAAAGTAAATACTCACTCTTGGAGCAGTCGATCCCTTGAAAGCCATCTATGCAATCGCACTTGCCCAGGTAGCAGGATCCACGGCCTGAACAGTCGTTTGGACAAGTTGTGCTGACTTCTTCCGCTTCTGAAATGATCAGGGACACACTGTGTGGCTGGAGTTCATCGTTGTAAACTGACAGGAACCAGCGGCCCGTGTCCAAGAATTGGAGCAAACTGACGTTCACCCTGGGTTCTTCCATATCAACTTCTCGTTTCGAAATAACGTGTTCATCAATAACTAAGCCCAAATCAAGAGTAGGATGAGGCAGATCTGTTGAGTCTTCTAAATTTTCAAGCTGAACATTTCAAACATTCACGAATAAACATACATAATTTATCAAAAAAAAAGGAAAATTGAATAACCTTGATAGTATGAGGCATGTAGAATGGTCCTTTCGGTTCAGAATCGGCTAAAATTTTTCGAGTGCCTTCATACGAATTTGAAATACTATCAAGAATATCTGTACGATGATTACTACTTCGACCATGATTAACTTTCGTTTTATCATCATCGTCATCATCATCATCATCATCGTCATCAGAAGTGCTTCTTTTACGTAGACGATGATCCAGTCTACCGCCTTTAATAAATTCTACAAAGTCGTACTGAGTAACACTGGGGGCAACATTTCGTCTACCGAAAACGGCAAAATTAGCACCCCAGGGTAACGTAAAGTTAAACCGGATGAATGCCGGCTGTTTGTTCCGGAACTCCGAATTCCAAAACTGATATGGTGGGATTGTGACTGTATGAAGGGTGTCCAATTCGCGTTGTTCTAACAACGGTAATGGCGGCCATTGTGTTTGCGGTTGGCTGCGTTGTTGTGGTGGTTGTAAAGAGCTATGTTGTGTTGTGGCACTAGAATGCTCTGCAGTACTGGTCGGAAGAGATTCTAGGAATGACAACATTTTACAATATGATCATTGGATATAAACAATAATAATAAACGAACGAAAGATAAACCTCGAAACAATTGGATTTCATCTATTGTTTACCTACCTTCAGTGGGCATTTGTGTAGATACCGACCCTTGAGTCATTTGGTCATGGGTGACATCTTTTACGTCTTGAACTAATATACAGTTGGATGAATCCAAATTTGGCTTCATCGAACTGACAGCTGTAATCAAATCGTATATGAGAGAGGCAAATCCAACATTAAGTTCATAAACGGCTTCCATGCAGTTTTAATGAGTTTATTCAAAGGGACCCCTATACATCGATCGATGTCGCATCAAACAGGGACGGGCAATGCCCTTAACGAGTACTCGAGCAACTAATTTTAGTACCAGCAAACAAGAGGGTGACAACTCTAAAGCTCAAATGTACAGTAATTGTATCTATTTTTATAGAAGGGAAATTGCTTTGATTTGAGAAAAAAAAGGATGATGATTTATTATCAAGCATATAATTTGGTGTTATTTATTTTATAATAAATTTATTAAGCAATATCTAGATAAAGTGGTTGTTTTTTAAAGTTATCCTACTACTATCTGTCTCCAGATTTATTTTGTTTTGTCGTGTTTTTTGGTCCAAGAGATATATCGGTGTCAACTTGTGACAAAGTTGAGCATAATATAATACAACACAACTTTTGGATTGCATTCAGAACTTTTATTATCTGGAATTTTTCAACATGAAACGGAAGCCTTCTAGTAAACGTCAACTCTTTAACAGGTAGTTACCGAAAAAAGTTCTCAACATATTGAATATTTTGCAATTTTCGAAGCATAAATTCTGTTAATTACTGTGTTATTAACTGTTATGTTGCAATATCAATATTAATATTTGAACGCAGATTGTCTTTATAATTATCCAGCAGCTAACAACCACTAGTGACCGCAGTGTATGTACATACTTCGCAAAATAATAATACCTATAGTGGTAGGTATTTTATGGTCGTGTTCCAGTAGAGACAATTCCAATATTGGAAATTGCTAGCAAATGCCAGTCATTTACCAACAATTCATTAAAATTGACAATACAATCGAGACTTACCTGCAAAATACGCGAGCATGGCTGTAAGCGCCACCGCCAACAGGATGAGACCAATACTGAGGCACTTCCAGGAGCATCTGTGCTGGCATCGTTTATCGATGTGAAACCTGGACGGTGAATACGGAGAATAATGTGGTGGATGTGCTGATTGGGCTGCTGGCCGTAGTGGAAATACTGGCATCACCAATGGTGATTGTTGATGGCCTGCTTGCAGTGAATTGCTGCTGGCCGGAATTTGTTGTGAAAGTTGTGTTTGTTGCAGACCTGAAGCCAACCTGAAAGAATGGATTTATATTTAAATTTTTGTAGGAATTATCTCACCCTTTTCAAGTTAAAATTAATTGCATTCTCGATTCATCAAGTTACCCTCGTGAGGGTTGACAATTATTAATTATCAAAATTTTGTTGGATTTTCCTGGATGGTGAGAGAGAACGAAGAAAAAAGACCAGTTTCCAACTGAAATTTTTAACGGATGCTGGTTATAGTTGTGGTAGTGGTGAATAAGTAAAATACACAAAACATCGCGGATTCAATTAAAAGTTTTCCGAGGGCGCGTCACGTCCCGACGCGTTTGGTTGCGGATTGCCAATGGTTTTGTTGTTGAAGAATGGTCGAAGGTATATGGCAAGATGCAAGTCCTAAACAGATCCAATTAAACTTGGTCGAATAATTTCAAACAAGAGACTACAAATGAAAGCGAAGTATATATGATTTCATGGTGGTTGAAGGCAAATTACTGCAGCTAAATGACACTCACACATCTTTTAGTAGGAGACACCCATCCAAAATATTACATTAGATACGACTAGCTGGCTCTAATCATCGATTCCTACTGATTATCAGAATCATATAATCGCTATCCATGAAATGTGTTGCCTGAAGGCCTGAAAACCAATCGCTTGGGACACCCTCCACAGTCAAATTAAACATGTAACGTGACATGACCGAAGCAAATACGACCGAAATCCAATATAGAACGGCTCGTCCTCCCTGATTTGATGCAATGACGTGCGAGTTTTATAGTACACGTTCCAAAATCCCTGGACGACGTTCGGGCAAAGCAGTTTTGGGAATTCACCATAACTATGAATAGAGGGTGGACGTTTCTTTTTTTTTTATTCTTGATTGCATATTAGTTATGGGCTGTATGCCCGGATTTGGTTTAGAGATGGTGTGGTTTTGCACTGTAAAATTCAGACAACTTTTCCCCTTTACGACGTAAATCGAATGAAATAAAAACAGCCTCCGGAAGTAAATACAACGTTTTTCCAATATCACAATTCTAGACGCAATGCGCTACAATATTCAAAAATTTTATTGTTGCACTATATTCCAGATTTGAACAGTTTCATATCATTATAAATATAATAGAACTGTTTCTTGTATTTCCCTATCAATAATTGTGTGGCAATATTTTATATGAGTAATGACGACGCGTAATTATGGAAACTCAATTTCGCGGTCGACAGACTCCCCATGATGGGAATTGTCCCCAAAATTCGACGCACCGTAACAAATAAACTGTTGATACAAATCGCATTTATTCGTCTGTCAAATTTACATCATAACAACGATAACAATAGCCCAGTCTCGATAATGCACATAATAGATACGTATATTTCGATGGAAAAATCGATTAACGGCAAACTTCCCTTGATATTTGATTTTAATTTATTCAATTTAAACAAGAAGAGGTAAAAAAAATATAACGTGTGTATATCTAAATAAAGATTTTATTGTCGACAATAAAACACAAAAATGCTTTTGTAGATTCTGATCAATTCAGATATAAATTCAATTGAAAGGTCATTGTGACCGTAGCTAATAAACTCTAATTTGTTGATATCAACAACCACAAGAGAATAAACAGTCCAAGTCACATCAATTCGAATTTAATAGCACAGGACGTTAAAAATAAGGTTCACAATTAATTTATATGTTAACTTTATTTATCCAGAATTTGTTACAACAACAAAGAAAACATAAAATTTGCTATTCGAGAAAGTATACTTAAAAATATTTAAAAACTAGAAGAGTGAATTATAATTATTTACACGCCCAGCTTAGATTTATTTAAATCTTGATGGAGTTTTGAGTAGAATTTTAACGGCTTAAATTTGCATAGGATGATCTACACGTGCGGCAAAAATAATATTTCAGACATCGCACATATTATAATAATACTTGTGCTTATTTTAAAAATGATAGTTTACATTTTGAGCATAAACAAAGTCATTCCACAAAATATCGTAGCTTCTTATTGGTTCAAAAATATATCGAATTTACATTTATATGAGTTTAATGCGATATTTAAAATTGATATAAACGACTAAGATGAGGCGATTTTTGTTGCTAGCTTACAGTTAAATGAGATGGAAAGCGATGGGACGCTATCAGGAAGAAGGAAGTAAGCGCATTAAACAGCGGTAGTGAAACAACGACTGATAAAAATGAACCAGATGAGGCTTTACAGGATTTTTTTTTTTGGAAACAGTTGGAATAAAATTTCGGAATTATTTATTCGATAAAAGAGAAGCTTTGTAAAAACTCTTGACGGATATACATATTTAGAATTAAAGTTGATACAGTGATGTTTGTATTGGTCAATTTTTAATTAGTTTCCAACTTTCCGGATGGATTATTTATACGAACGGCGTCATTGTAGTTTTGCACTGTTAATTAGTGTTGCAGCTTTTTTTTGTTCGAGCTTCATCTTCAACAGATATCTATTATTTTTAATTAGACACTTTTCTCGGGAAAGTTCCTTCTCCTTTTTTTGTCCTTTTGTCTTTCACAACCAGGACAAATTTTGTTTCCTTTTTCCGAAAAAAAGAAAAAAAAATACTTGAGACCTAGAATCCATATAACACCCAATACGATAGAGTTTCGATTTAATTAAATTCACCCCGAAATTGTTAGTCTATTAATGTACTGTTGAAAAGAGAATTGGAAAGGAATCGTGATCGAACAAGACGGTTTTTGTGATGGAAAATAGCCGCAACGTTTTCTTTTCCGAACGAGAAACGTCGATTTAAATTGCAAAACGGCAACTAAATTCGCGGCTAATATCTTGTTTTCCAGTCATGAATAGAGATTAGCTATTACAATTTTTCTTGTCGACGTTTTTTTTTTGTTTGAGAAATTACTTTCCGGCACTTTCCGAAAGAAAAAAATATTTAAACGAATTTTCATTTCGGGTCCGAATAAAAGGGGTATAGTAGTAGCAATATTAAAATTGCGACATTAAACGAGAAACTGGAACATTCAAGGTTGATTTATTGTTTTTGTGCGTTATTCTAGCACATTTTCAGTAAACAGGAGCCGGAATCGACGTGATGTTTTTCCTGGAAAAAGGACATTTACCTCGGCTCATGCGAGAAGGGTTCCGCGTAAATATTCCGCACCCTTCTAGGTAACGGTGGTGGTCTTGGTGCAAAACTATCCATTTTTTCTTTCTGTTTTCACACAAAATCACCACTATCACATCGTCACTGAAAATGTCTTTGTATTGTTTCAAAATTGTAGTCTGTTGTCGTGACTTACGATGGTAATCACACGTGGTAGGTGGTGAGTGCAAATACGGCAATAATTAAATTGAAAACGTCGTGTTAACATGACGCGATTCCGATAACATCGACGAACATGTATATAGTGTATGTATACATATATTTATATGTCCGAATTAAAGGGGGAACCTTATAATACACGCACTTTGTGCACCGACCAGTTCAACAGTTTGGGACGAAGTGGGGTTGCCTGCAGTTCGGGGCGAACTCGATAGCGGGTAGCGCAGGCGCATGCTATCCACCCTCACCCTGTCTGTCTGTTGTCGCCGCCACCTCAGTCACCTGCATCACCGACCGATACTCCAAATCCGATCCCCGTAAAGGCACTGGAAAACACCTTATCGAAACGGCCGCTAAACATGCGAATTTAAACCAAACGCATAATGCTTTTCATTCTACTGTAGCATTGTAAAGACGGCAATATTTCATCCCTCCACCACCAACATCGCCACGACTACCAGTACCTTTATTACAACTACCGCCATTGGGCCGGAATCGCGAGTAGAGATTAATATCTTGCGGAAATGGATGTGTTTCGTTCTGAATGATGTTTTACATACAAATTGAAAAAATACATCAATCATCGGCACGACAACGATTACACAGCCGCTTGCACTGTCGATCTTTTACAAAACGGAAATTGCGATAATTAACGTATTATAGCTATCCTCTAATTTCTTTCTATTTCAATTGAAACGTTGATAAGATTTGAATGGATTTAGTAAACTCTTGGGAGAACCGGACGGTTTCTAACAAAAAAAAAAAAAAATTAAAATCAAATTATGCACTCTACACACCGCAGTTGAATTAACGCTTCTTCGCCAACCCCTGTTCAATTCTTTAAAAGAGAATTGCCGATGACAGTGAAACGCTCCACGTCCAAATGCCACCTTAATATTTAACTAGCATTTCTCTTCAACATCAAAACGATAGCTTTAAACAAGTATAATCCTTAACTTTTCTATTAAAGTTCTTTTACTAGAAAAGTTCATAAATTACAACAATGCCAACAATTTATTGTATTTTTTCTATCAAGATATTTTGGTTGTATTGAGTTTTGGCTTTATCCTTGATGAAATTCTTTCACCAATGTCCCATGTTGAAGAATAGAAAAATTTTTGAGATATTTGTCGATAAAATCGACAGACTCAACTATTGTTCATCACAATTTCTATAGAAATGATTATTTCAACCTTTGTCGGTATTCAACTGCGAAAGAATGCTACATCCGCTATTTTGTACCGACCGAATTGTTATCAAAAAGTCGACTTCTTTAAAGTATCTCGTTTGATTATTAAGATTGTCTTTACTTAAGTCAGATTTTGACTTTCCTCGATATTATTTTCGGTAACTGTGAAAATAAAAAATTGAACTCTATAACACAATAACAAGGATGAGTCCTTGCCGCTTGCAGGCTAGAATGCCCCTTCGTATTTCTTTACTACCGTCACAGTGGAGCTGTTCCGCTACAAAAGCACCGAAGATGGCACATTCTCCATCAATCCACTGAGCTGCTTCAACGATATTGATCCGAAATTGATGTAATTTGAGATACAGTAAAGTTGCCGAGATATTGGGTACGAGGCGTTGTCTGAGTATATCGCTCCGGTATATATCTATACAACAACCATATATGTATGTATGTGTTAGTTTAACTGAGATTTAGATATCTCCGCCGTTTTTTTTTCTTCCCGGATGACAGTGTAGGTAGTAGTAAGCATGCATATGTGAATCGGAAATGCTATCAGGCGCGTGCTTTCAATTCAAAACTTATACGAACAGCAACATCGCGATTACGAACAGATGGTTTTCATTTTGATGGAAGGAGACTTTTTCATTAATTGATTTGAAAAAAAGTAAATTAACTATTTGTAGAAACAGGACACGTGTATGTGCTTTGTGAAAGTCAGTCACCAAAAAGAACCTAGCAATGCTCACGGGAATAAAAGCTCTTCGTTGACGAGCTTTGCAAGGAAATCTGCCACTCAAGTTTTACGTGGCCACAAAATCCACCTTCGACGAACCTTAAATGTGATGATGTTTTGCTGGTAAAAGATTAATTAATGAAAAATGTTTATATTTAAATTAAATTGTAAAATAAACATTTGAGTAATTAATCGACAATCTAAGGTCGTTTTATGTTACATAAATAGTATTTTCAGGAAGACTTACTCTCTAACTACACATTAGATAGAAACGGTTCTAATGAAAAAATCAATAACTAACTGATATAACAAGTCATCAATCAAATGTCGTGAGGATCACTTCATCTGGAATAAAAATGCAATGTTTATATCCAAAAATCTCGTTCATCATTCGTTTAGATCTACTACCAATATTTAATTTTAGTTTAGATCATGACTGCTTCTATAGTGATCAAGTATGGGGAGCGTTTTTCCCCAATTTTCTTAGAATTTCTTCTAATAATTCTGTTGTGAAATTGCTCTCATTATTGCTACAGCAATCTGTTATTATATGAACCGTAATGAATCCTCAATCAAGGATTTGTTGACAAAGTTTCAAGAACCAATTCAGTAACGATAAACTAGAAAACAAAATTACGAAAACAGCTATTTATCTAAATTGCTTCTTTTTTCTATAAATTTTTATAGCAATCCTGTCTTCCAATTATATTGAAATGAAGAACGGTGGAAATAATAGACGGGAACATGCTGAATCATATGCTAGGGGATTATCCGTTACAGTACTCAGCAGGTTAAAGAGAAAAAAAAGTCGTCCCATTCATTCTGACATGCTTTGAATAAGTCTAATCAAGGCTTAAGTATCTGTCGTAATAATAACATAGTAGTGGTATTAGTAGTACTGGGGACGTATTCTTTGGGATTTATGGTTCAACTATGATTTTTAAGATTCGATACAATGGGCCTTGTCGATTGCAAAAGTTGGGGGCCATATAAACTGCGTTTCAATTAGATCAAACGACTAATGAAATTTTATAGTATACTCGCCCTGTACTATCACCGTTACCCGGCCAACACCCCTCCTGCTATACTACATTCTTTGTGCATTATTGCAATGCCGTTGCCCTGTCTTAAGCTAACATATAGGGTGGTAAAATTGGTAAATTCGTAACGCTAACACCATTAGAACACTGAGCGAGTGCGAGAGGGCGGGATGAGGCAAATTGCAATAGGCCGCTGGATAAACTGACTCCACAGTGCGTATCCCAGATTGACTCATATATGCTTATTGTGAGGGGTTAGTTTTTATTAAGGACGTGCCGTTAACATAGAACTATTCCAGGGCGATAAAAATTGCTTGACGGGTTATAAGGATGGGCTGGAGTTTTTGTGCAAATTTCAGGTTGCCGTACCGTTCTGCTAGTATAGTAGAGATGCGATGAGAGGTAAGTAATATATAAGAGGGTGGTGACGGGGAGGGTGATGGACTTAATACCGGGACTTGATCAATCATTCATCAGCATTAAAATTAAAACGTGACGTCGACGAGAAGGGCAGGAGGTGGATGAGGTTCTGTATCTGCGGAAGGCAGCTCGAGTGATGAAACATGGCTATAAGTGAGATATATTGTAATGGAGGAAGTCCGTCATCACTCAACACTCGCCTTGAGTCGCACATCATTTATAAATTGTGCCAGACATGAGTTTTCTTGTAAGAAGCAAACTCGAGTTCCAACTGAGTCCAATCAAACACAGAGGGAGATTGGTAGGAAAAAACCCTTCAGTCCTAATAAAAATTATCAAAACCAACGTGCAATTTTTCAAAGTTTTCGAAGAATTGTTTATCGTGATTTTTATCTTGGTCGACAGCGACAGTTTGGAGTTAAAGAAGGATATGACAGTCGTTCGATTCGAGTCGAGTTTGTGCTGCTAAAAATGGCTATATTTTGTTGCAAAAGTTGTAACTTGGGGGAATGGAGAAACGTTCAACTTTTTTCCAGAGGGGCTGTTGATTTTTATCAAAAACTATTAGATCTTTGGCATGTCGGGCGCCATATGGGCGGGTAATGTTAAACATGTGCTACAAGTGTCTGTGTGTGTCTGTGCGTATGTATGTGTGCAGTTAACACGCGTGCCTTTTCCTATTTACCTTATCTATACTATGTTGGGATCTCTATCAACTGTCACGAGAAGACCTTAAGTCAATTTATCACGCAAATTTGCAAAAAAAGTTTATTCCTGGTATTTATTTCTATTCTATTTATAATAATAATAATAATAATAAGAGTAGGTATATGATACAATGGGAAAAAGTTTAAAAATTTTTGGATGAACGAATTCAACAACAAAGTATGTTACACGAAAAAAAGCACCATCGACCAAAATATACAAAACGCTGTTGAATGGTTGTAAGAGAACAGAAGGAGAGTGGAGGACAAAAAAAAAATAACAGAACGTGCCAGCGAAGCGTATGTTTAAGCGTCGCGAACAATCTTTGAAAGGAAAACAATTCCTGCGGAGATATGCAGTGTCGAGAATCACCCAACTAGAAGATTAAAAATTGCAGATACGGAGGACGATATTCCCGACCATGTCCAAAATGGTGTGTGATATTTTGGTAATGTGACACCATTTAGTGACAGACGACCCACCCTTCGAAAAACACACTTTACATACATTGATTTAATAAATTAAAATTGGAAAATCGCTTTATGTTTTCGTTAAAGTTGTTGAAATTTTTACCCTCCTGTCAATTATCATTCATTTTCAACTTGTTCCCAATTTTTTTTTTGTTATATAATTTATTAGAAACGAGTTCCATTAATACTACCCTTCTAGACTTTGGAAATTTTCGACGCGATCAAAGGTTCTGACAGGACAGGAAATTGAAAAGTTTCACAAAGATGTTATCTAGTTATCAATATTTCAATGAATAATCTATTAGCAATGTGCTTTTTTTTCTTCTTTTTTTCTCTTTCTTTGGTTAGATTTATATATATAAGATATAACTAATGTCTATTTTAGAGAGTTTTTTTTATTGTTTTCGAAATTTCTGTAAACAGAAAACTTCACAACCGGATTTTCTGTTTGGCAGAAATTCCGGACATGGACGAAATTAAATTCAAAAAATAAACGTGTAACCAAATGGTTGTGAAAATAAAGAAAATGTTAAAATTTTTATCATAAAAGCCGACGTCCTTTTTATAAAAAGAATGGACGGTAATTGAATTTTATTCAACAATTTTTCATTTAAAACACGGATCGAAACTGTGTAGAGAGTAGAGAGATGGAAAATGTCGAGATGGTAGAAATAGGGAGGTGGTGGCGGCGGCGGCGGCGGCGGTGGTGGCAGTAGTAGATAGGTAGATAGAGAGGTAGCAGGGGCATAGAGAGTTTCTCAAACCATCAAATGTAAATTTGAATATTTTCCGTTTGTTATTTTTATTTGAATGGAACTCGGAGTATGCAGAATATGATATTGTTATTCCAAATTTACAGTATCTGAACAAATTGCAATGATATTTTC
>JAZBHA010000038.1:62480-76077 GCA_037464855.1 Iselma pallidipennis
GGATATGTGCCAGTTTAGTCTTATATCCACAATACAAATAAAAGCATTCAACCCTTATATGTTATAAATCATCAATGAAAGGGGTTGGTTCACCGTAATATAATTCATTCTTGTTTATTAACTTTACTGTTTAACGGGATGCTTATTTTGGTTGGCCACCACCACACCAACATTACCAACACAATTATATTTCTTCTATATGCTAAAATCTTTATTTTTTTCTTTAATATTTAGTTGCAAAATAATCTAGATTTCCCCAAGAGTATATAGGACTATTGTTGAACCAAATCTAGGTAAGCACTTTCCTGGCCAACCCTCTGGAAACGACATGCACACAATACAATACGTCCTCATATGACAAGTATCTAAGCTTTAATCCCTCGGTACGTATTCAAGGACGAATTTTTTTCCATGTGTATTTTGTTAGACGAGATGGGACTCTATTGAGACGCATTATCCCCCTTTTATTCAACATTATCCAATATTGGACAAGGGGTCGGCCATGGTTTACAGTCCATTTCGTTATCGGTGAATATATCGAAATACACATTTTCAAAGATCCGATTACGAACTACGACAACAAATGATGCATTCAACAAACATAAAATTTCTGAGAAACTCTGCCGATATTTGGTTATATTCGATCTCTACTATATGTATTATTAATTTAATTCAACAATTGATCTTGTTTTAAATTGTGCCCGATTAAAATTCACCCCTACGCAATATCGAAACTATATTAAAAAAATGTTAATGTCGGTTGTTGTACAGGAGGGAGTCGATATTAGATCAAATTCTTGTTATACACACCATTAGAAGTTGCCCCAAATTACATAAATTCAAAAATTACTCACTTTTCCATAGTGATTTATTCAATTGCTGCTTCCTTTCCTAATTTTTTTTGTTAAACATGAAAAACAAACTACAGATTACCTAGTAGAAATAAGATATTCGATTAAACGGGCACTAACTGTGATGTAATTTCATTACAGCATGTGAAAAGCTTTAAGTTTAAATCCGCTAAATCTTTCAGATCGATCTTAAAACTCGACGCTCAAACATCCCAATACTTAAATGCCACAAAGCAATAATCCACGTTGGTAAGATAATGAAATTCGAGACACTTGAAATTAATCATCCAACAACAAAAAGTCGATTTTATCTTAATTTTTGAAGTGAATTTTTTTTGATAAAATATTTGAAGTTGTAATAAGATTTTAACAAGCGGGGAAAAAAGAACAAACAATTACATCCAAACCCTTCCATCTTTCTCCCAGAATATAACCAACCAGCTAGCAGCAGTATTCAACACAATTTCTATTTACCAAGACTGGGTAAAACACACTTAGGCAGATTAGATCCAATTTAATTAATTCCAAGAACTGAGGATAGGGGGTTGTTTTGTGTTTTGTAAAATTTCGTTTGAGAATTCTCCTTGAAAACCGCACCGTTTAATATTGACCAACTTGGAACAACAAATCCAATGATTACCAAATAAGATGGCTATCAATTAATTAAAAGAAATCAACAAAATTTGTTCGAACCGAGAGGAAAAAAAAGAAGATCATCAATTTGTGTGTGCTTTCCTAAACAAATCTTCAAGTTTCAAACCAATTGCGTTGTAATCACATTGAAAATTGGAAGCTTTACAATCAAGCCACTTCAACTCCAATATCGAATGTATGTAGTAGTAAATAGTTAAGTTTTCATTGTCTCCAACAAACCAAAAAAAAAAAGAAAAACTAGCCAAACCGAGACACGTACCCTTTCTCTATACAGTTCATTGATTGGTTTGTGGTTTTGTTGGATACAGAAGCAAAAAAAAAGTAACGGGGAGGGTGAGTGGAATTTTTAGTTTAATTATATCTCCCTCATCTAACTTGAACGAACACCTGGATAAAGTTTTTGACAATTTCTGACAACATTACGAACAGAAAAATTAATTAATTTCGATAGAATTTTAAATTAATTTTCGATTAGTTGGAAATGTAAAACATCATGTTGATCTAATGTACACAAATTCGAATAAACAATCAGCAAAAGTCGACGAAATCGACGACCGGTTTCGGATGTTATAGCATCATCGTCAGGTGACCGGTATAACAAACACCATTTATATACAAATTATTGATGAATAATAGGTTTGATGGTTTCAGTGATGAAGTGGGTGTCAGTAGTGTCGGCACCCCTCAACTCATCCACTCATTTTACTCGTAATAAATCTCTCAAGATCACTAGTGATAATGTAGCTATATTTATTCTTGAGATAACGATCAGAGACAGTGGTTTAAAAGTAGAATCTCCCCCCCGTTAGACCAATTTAAACATGCACAACATATACTACATGGATGATTTATTTTTCTAAACATTATAATATAATGAGCTAGTAAAAACTTTTTCTCAAATCTTGTTAGAAACATATCAACCCTCCCTGAACTTCTAACAAGACATATGTTAGTGTTTTCGCAGTTCTTCTCTTCAAATAGAGAGAAACTCGATACAAACACACATACACACACACAAACATACAAGTCAAGTGAAAACCAAGCAAACAAACAAGCTGAAAACACATGTTGGAAAACTAAAGATTCTTGAAACGACGTAAATAATCCTGAATATTGCCGGTAGAAACTTAAGTTCTGTTTTATATATATGTATGTATTTTAAAGTAGGATTTGGATTTTGTACGTTGCGTTTTCCACTTGGATTAAAATTTACACAAATTTGAGGGGGATGTTTTGATGGCATGTCACATGAACGATTCATCCTAGGTGTGTAGAATTCATCTTGACAACGTTCTCCAATTTTTTTTTTGGTACTGTTATGTAAATCTATATATCTATAGATAAATCGGATCAATTTATATGCCTGTATTGTTGTAACAAACTGTTAATCGTTTGTGAGGCGTGAAACACGTTCCTGTAAATTTGTCGCGTAATGATCGTTTTCCTGCACGGACGCACCTCTATAAAATCACTGAATTTTGACGATTTATGTGGAATTAAGTAGACATTATAGGAAAAGTAGGGACTAGTTCTATAGTTAACTATAAAGGATGATTTCCCCTATATTCATGTCAATTACAAGAGAGTATCCGGAATTTTAACATCAA
Organism: Iselma pallidipennis; assembly: GCA_037464855.1. Taxonomy (NCBI): domain Eukaryota; kingdom Metazoa; phylum Arthropoda; class Insecta; order Coleoptera; family Meloidae; genus Iselma; species Iselma pallidipennis. The sequence goes on from JAZBHA010000038.1 coordinate 65,593, forward strand.
TCGTAGAATAATGAATATCCACCCTCGTTTTTGGTTTTCTTTTTTTTTGGTAACGATTCCTATACACGATGAACATCTACGATTAATTAAAACTTCATCACCTATTATTATTCTTATTATCGTTATTGGTATTAAAACTAGTTCCTGTATTATACGAGTATTACGGGTAGGTATACGTATGAGTTTCCGGACGAATTAGATTCGAAATATTCTTAGCTTTTAGTGAAATTAATAGCAAATATTGGCTTGATTTTGAAAGCGAAGGCGCGTAGTGCAAATATTGTATTTAACAATGAATGTTAATGATGCTGCTGGGCTGGCGCTGGGGCGTTTCGCCTCAAGACAACCCTTTTTATGTAGTCGAGTCTAATATCACCTCTGGATTTGCATGTAATGTATTTTAATTCCCTTTAAGGCCGTCTTTCTGTCGGTTCGTATATTTATTCTCTACTAGCTAGTTAAGGCATATACATATACACATACACACGTATAAATAGACACATACTATTGTCATCAGGGATTGTTTACTGTCGTCTGTTTTCTGTATATACGTGTGCATTGTGGCAATAATCAGGCCCTTAGATAATCCACTGAGAACACTTGCAGACATTCAGTAAGATAAAGTGTAGTAAATTCTCCTATATGCACTGGCAAATTCAAAATTATAATACAATAGTTACAATAACTAGTCCTTAGTTGGTACATAAGTGTATTACTGGTATATCCCTTGGTACTTTCTTTAAACACCCTTTAGACTGGAATTCGATTTGATGTGGAATAAGTTGCATTTATGAGAGAGAGAGAAGTCTGTTCTTTTCTATTTGATTCTCCTCATCTTTCCATTGGACTAAAATGCAATCACCCAGAAAATAAATTTATTTTATTGACTTTAGATACCTGCAATCGACATTTTATAAACGTAACATTTATGCGGGTGTTTATGCTCTAAATTGAAGTGAAAAATGCATCTATATTACAGACAAATTGTCCTTGATATTGCAACAACATCATCCATCCCTTTTTTATCACATAATTGTTATTTTACGAGAATGGATATCAGTGATAATATTAGGAAAACTTTTAAGAATATTGTGTTAAGAAAAGATACATATAAAGATAATGGACGATTATGATAACGTCGCACTGATCCACCTTTGCCCTTGAAAGGATCACTCTAAATTCAAAGACCCACCCTCACAGTTCAAAAGCGGCTTACGTTCGTCTCAGTACTTAAATAGAACATAGCATGCCTGTCCTGTGCAGATGCTGTTATCAGGGTGCTTTGTTTCATGGTCCTCAATGTTAATCGTGAACCATTGTCGAGGCCACAAGGCACAAGCATCTTGTCAAGATATTCTGTATGATTCTTAACTTAACATCAAACGAAGCTTTTGTAATTTTAAATAACAAACACACACACACACACACACACACGAAAAAAACCAACTCTTGATTATTTAGAATGCAATTCAAAAAGTTTACAATTATTACTAATTTCTGTCATGACCACATGAATTCATTTTATAAAAGACAAGCTTTTGAAACAATACAGTTCATGACTGGTATCTTTATAATCGCAATAGAGTTTATTCGACTGCATTCAGAAGAGTACTTTGAAACTAGTGCCAGACTCATTACAATAAATGGTGGTGCATTGTATTTATGCAACAGACAATTACGTTGGAAATATTACCATTTATATAGCGACAATATTCGTGAAAAACATTTTGGAAATATCTGGAAATTGGACAATTTAAAAGATAGTAGGTTCAAATTAAACCACATAACATATTAAATAGAGTTTTCCAAATATAACATAAAATTTGCATGAAGATAATGAATATTTTATCAATTCGTCGCGACGATTCAGATTTTTGTTCATTATTTAAAATTTACCAAGATATACCTAGTTTATCTGTCACGCTAAATCTACATATAGAGATTTTTTCTCCAACTCCTGTCACGCCATCCGGAATAGTTTTCAAAGAATTGGAATTTATACACATTCAAAAATTTTTTTTTAATAGTATTGACCAGACATCTAGGAACAATATATTTATTTCAAGATACATAGAATTGTGATATTTGTATAAGTCACAGTGCGGCAAAATGGATGTGTCTAGTTTCATTGTGTGCGGCAGCTGAGAACGCGCGCCCTGCAAACCCTTTGGGAATTCAATTCAACGTGATAACGCACACTGCTTTGGCGTAATAAACATGCGAACGGATGACACATCGCGGGATGGGAAAATAAATACTTAAACGACCCTGTTCGATCTTGTTGTTGTTGTTGTTGTTGTTGTTGTTGTTTTTGTTATTGTTGTTGTTGTTGTTGTTGGTATTGTTGTTGGTGTTGTTGTTTTGAACCACGCCCGGTCGCACCCGCAAAATATCCTGATAATATTCCTCTTCTTGTACGTATCATCGAAATCCTCCCTCCCTATTTGAAACAAAAATTCACTACAGTCGTGTCAGATTACTGTTGAAAATTTATAATGCCGAGATTGGCGCAGTTTTTTCTTCTTTACTCCACTATGTTTTAGCCGAGGTTTACAGGCGAAGGGGATGTCAAGACATTTTAAACTGTAGCGTGTTAAGTGCCGATTCAGATTTTAGAGTTTATATCGTCCATCTCTCTTAATATTTATCAAAGTTTTATAGTGCTGGACTTAGGCCATGTCAAATATTAACGCTTTTACGAGCCCATCTGTTTAATTCTAGTTGCGACTGATCGTAAATATACGACACACAATATAGACTTGAAAGCAATCTACGAGATCATATAGAAAGTAATCAAGTGTTTTATTTTTCCCTGTAGTACGGCAGCGGTGGTGACGATGATTTCGTTGATATATATTTTAGTAACAAACTCAATCACAAGGAATGGATAATGGAAAATATGTCAACTTTGTGTATGCTTTATACGGGAATGATAGAGGCAAATATTAATTAGACTGTCGCTGACAGAATTACACTATTCAGAATGGCAACGGACACAGAGTTATGATCCCTGCTGAGCAAAAAAATTGATCGTTTCTGAATAGTGCAACGAAATTGTTTGATGTGAAAGCTAGATGGCAGAATTAAAAGTACCTAGACTTTTTCATACAAAACAAGATTTGTTTGATATCGATTTATATTTCGTTGGATAAAAAATATCAAGAATCTAATAACATTTTGCTTTGTAGTCTAGAAAAAATAAAGATTGTTTCAGGTGTAATTTTCAAAGTTGTTTACATGATTAAAATGATGTTTGTTTTACCTTTATCAAAACATTTCCTGTTTTGATAAACAACAGGATATTATTTTGGATAAGTTCGAGATATAATAAAGTTGAAATACCCGATTACAACGTTCACCCTTTATAGACGCCTAGCTGCTTTTGTTATTATTACAGGTCTAATTGTAATGTTGGATGGTTCCCATTTACACTACCAAAAGCCAATATTAACAGAATATATATTCCTTATCAGCCAAGTCCATTCAAACCGTACAACATAAATTTCACTTGTTTAATTAAGTCAATACACATTTAATAAGTTCTTTGTTTTCATAAAGAAGAAAAATATGGAGAAACTAGGGAAAATGTTGACATTTTCCAAACAAGCAGGAAAAAATCTGTTTGATTCCAATGGGATTCGCATGAATGTTGACATTTTTCTGAATGATATGAGACAGTTGTTTTGTATGAATCCTGGTCGATGGTATTATGCGACAGCTTTTATTTATTTCATGATTTGCCTCTAAATATTTATAACGTTCCTGGAAGGCCTGGACATGTCTATTGTATTGTAGCTATGATAAATGGTGACAATATCGGAACCCAACGGGAAGGACGTTGTCGACTTTCCAACAAACATTCGCCTCACTTTTCTAAACTTTGGAATTTTTTTTATTCAATCATTTCATCGTGATGTTTGTTTTCTATGTTTATATTTGAAAAAATATAATTAAAGAAATGGAACACAAAAAAACTGTTTCGTTTATTAGGGTAGTTCTTGATGTTCAAATGAGATTTTAGATTTGTACAATGACAGGCCAATTTGGATTTAATTATTAAAATGAATTTGATTTAATTCGACCCCCTGCCCCTCCCCCACCTGTGGGCTTGTTTTACTGTCCGCCTCCAACTCGATTAAGGGGTTGAGTCCGTTTAGGGAACGTCAGAAACGGATGGCAGTCTTATTATATATCTGTGCGTAGGAACATAAAAGCCAAGTGAATAATATAATTAAGACGTACAAAAGTCAACTCCCGGGTTAATAGATAAAAAAGAGCGATAGGGAGATAAGTAATAGAATTATAAGGACATCCTATGCTTAGAATGTCAGTCGCAATGTGCTGGATAAAAGCTAACCCGTGTCATGGGGGCCTGATAACGGGCCTGTTCGATGGGTAGAGTGCGCGAGGGTGGTTCCAGATAAGGCCCGCACATCCCTCTGCATTAGAACTTCATTATTTGATATTGTCGATGTAGAAACGGCAAAGTAAGTCGACCGCTGGAGCCCTACAATCCGGTTAGCTCTAATTTCCGGCTCTTTGCAGCCTAATGGTGCTGTCACCTCCTTCGGTCTAAAACCACCACGGCAACGGTGTTTCCGATACCCTTAGTAACTTGAAAATCATGTTACTGCTAACAACAGTTGCTGATAGGTAGGTGTAGCTGTTTGTTTTTTGTTTTTCCATCAAAATATACGATATATTGCATTTCACAAATTGAAATAACGACAACAAAGCAATATGAAACGTAAAAATCCATCATTCCAGAATGACAATAAGAGAATTCTTATGATTGCGAGATCCGAGCCAGTCATCCCATAATGTAAATTAATTAAATTTGTTCGTTTCTTAGTTACCAGTGTACGATAATCTGACAACGTTGGTAATCAGAATACGGTTTACCGGCTGGTGTGTGATTTGGACAGAATGGTGTGATTGATAATACGAGTAAACAGTGGTATACAATCGTTAGTCTCCCGTGTAAAATTCAAATCAGATCACGCGATGACCCTCTAATTTGGTTCGGCGAATTTGACTGAAGCGTTGGCGGTATTAAAGAGACGACGTCGCTATGGTGACGGACGTCGGTCCCTCGCTATTGCCGACGACGTTACCTGGGCAACCCCTCCTGTCACCTATTTGGTCGTCATTTTTCTCAAATCTCTTTAAAACTTGACGAAACGAAGGTAGTGATTTAGTATTCATCTGAACATATGTGGACACGTGAAACGATGAAAATTATCAGATAATTGCCTATTAGGTATGGAGAGATAAAGTTGTACAGAATGGATAAAATGAACAAAAGAACGAGTAACTAGAGAGAGGGATAAATGAGGACACTTTTAGAAAGCAGCAACCAGTGAGGTCGGAAATAGTTTGGGAAAGTCAGAACCGTAACTAAAACATACGACTCCCGGGACAAAAATGCAATTTCCTTTCTTGTCAAGAATTTTCGCTTTTCATTACGTTTGCTGTTACCGCTTTTTCCTCCTTCGACTGCTTTATTAAAAAACCAACCTTAATAGAATTGAAACTTGATAAAAATACCAAATTGTACTTATTATAAGTGATAGTTTCAACTTAAAGCTGTGTCTTGGATTTACGTAGAGTGGTAACTGGTGGAGTATTTATACGTCGGAGGCTATAAACTTTATCCGGTAGGGACAGGAACGTGCTTTACGGCGATCCGGATGGATCCCACCGATCCTGTTACTTCATAATTAATCCGGTAACCGCGGAAGACAGCCATCACAACTACATTTACCCAAAATTTCATTACTTTTCCATCCACGAACAACATTTCGAACAAAAATAAAATAAAATCATTGAATTCGGTTTACAAAAGTTTTAATTAAGGTAATTTTTTGTTATAAAGTTTGTTCAGACTTGGCCACAGTCGTAACAACCACCATAATCATTATCATAAAGGTCGTTGTTCATATAAATGGGGAACCACATGAATGATCTGAACAGATTCCAACAATATGCCTCATCAACAGCATCATTGTCTCTTCTGTCGTGATGTGTACTATCGCCGGCCGTAATTAACTTGTTCAATTATCCTCAAACAGTTGCTATCATACTGCACTTGTATATAGATACTATCCTGAGGCCATTGATTTAACAGTGAGTACCTTTCCAGACGGATGATCCAGACGCGATCGAAGCTATTATTAAAGCGATTAGATGTTACATACAGGTAAAGTCGAAACAAGTGAAACAAAAACAAGGAGAGGCGATCGATGTTTCAGTCTGGATTTGTGCCTCAAGAGACCAGATAAGAATGTAAACTACTACTTACATTATCAGAGCAACGAGCGATTAATCATTAACTGAGAACGAAACATACAAAAGATCAATATTGGAAACGATGCAAATGATCCTACGTACTGAAAATCTATGTACATTTAGATATAAGTTACTTTGAGTTTTGTTTGATTGCTACGTGAAAATAAACTTTTGCGTCCAACAAAGAGCTGTGTGCATAAAAGCCGCAAACATTTCAGTTCTCTCACCCAACAACCAAGCGAGTCTCCTTCTATGTTTAGAACTTGATGCGTTCTCGCTTCATTAATAAATGAGAACAGACAAATTGCTTTCATTTAAGAAGAGCACACCACAACACAAATTGCATTAATAGATAATCTACGGTCAGAAAGCTTTCGACTTAAAGCTCCTTCATACACGTACACACCAAAGAATCTTATTTGAAATGTTTTAACAACGCAACGATTGGAAATTGAACGAAATCCAACTAAAATAACCAAGGAGGAACAAAAAAAAAGAAAGAAAATTGAAGAGGATCATTTCTAGTCAAACCATTCTTGAATCTGCTGCAAATTGCGAATAGATGCATGCAACATTGGCAGTGCTGCTATCATTGTGGAAGCGAGTGCAGTATCTTGTATAAATTTCAATTTAATCGATAGCTTCTTTGCCAAGTTTCCTATCTAACGGATTATTGAAGTTATGTTAGTCTTGACTAGATTGTAGCGAATACAAATTCGTTACATTATTCTTATTATTAGTTTTCTGTTTTATTTAAATTTATTTTATAGAAAATTAAAGTTAGTTTCTCGTAAGTATTTATATAGTGTTTGATCGTATAAGAACAAATCTAAAATCCGGTCCTAGATCTGTTTACAATTGCTGTAACAGGTGCTTTAGTTGGAACTGTCTAAAGAATTCTAATGTGATTTGATTATATTAGACAATCGAGAGGAAACTGTTTTCATATAGAACTAGAAGAATTCAACAAGACTAAATGAATACTACTCGTATACCTATATAGTTTAATTTCTTGCAAAGACAGTTTGGTCGGTGTTTTAGATTGAAATTGTTATGTTTTATTTGGCATGGAACGACAGACAACAAATCAGTTACAGTAATAGAACTAACAGGATTCTCCCTTCTGTATTATTTTATGTTCTGTAATTTGTACTGCACGGCAATAAACACACAAGACGCTTATAATAGTATAACTATCTAGAAACGCAAATTACAAGTGAACGTTTCCTGGCAAAACAATTTCGAAATATTCGATATAGTTGTTCCCGTACCTACATGTTGTCTGATGAATGGTCTCTAAACATACCCTATAAAATTTATATTTATTATACAAGAGCTATACGAGTATTATAACGGGTGTGAAGGTATAAGTTAATTAATTTACTCGAATTGTTTTACTACATTATATGGGATTTTCTAAAATTTTATGTACTCAAAAAGGGCAAAATTGACTAATAGTTATCTGTCAAGTTTTCAGCAGGATTCGAATTCGTTCCCTTTGTCTATCCTTCTCGGTTAAAGTGAGTCGTCCTTTCTGCAGTCATTAAAATAGACGCTTCCTCGGGAATTATACGTCATGCGTATAGAACATTCAAATTAAGTCGAGTACAGTAACATCTGTAGATAGACCGCCCTTGTTAACAGCATCTCTTATAGTTATCTATGCCAAAGTACAGGCCATGCTATCGCTCTAATTACAGACTATAAACTAATGGAATACTAGTGCTTTTTATTTGTAACAAAAACTCGATGACTGACTCTCGCATAATAATTTAACGCCCATATAAACCCAATATCCAATTTCAAACAGATGTGATTTTGAATAATAAGTAGGAAATGTTTGTAAATTATTCGACAATACAACAATTTTTACGTTTAATTTAGATTTAGATTAATGATAATACGATGCAAAATGAACAATGACAAACTAATGTAGACAATTAAATATTCATAGGTCGCAACCGATAGTGGTGGCCATCAATAATCATTAGAAGAACACGATATAGAGAGCATGTTAGTGTAATTCATATACTATGTGAGGTGAGGTAGTTTTAATGCGATTTTAACATTGAAATGGGGTATGTGCGTGCAAAGTGGCAGTAACCGTGAGAGTGGACCCGGTGCACCCGTCCAGGCAATCCTTTTTCAATGGTGTAGGTTGGGTGTTTAAGAGAGAAGAGAACTCCCCTTATTTAATTACACACATACAAACATAAAGTGGAAAAAAATTGAAAATTAAAAACAATACACAGGCACCATAAAGTCGAATCATAGACACGAACCTATCACAAAAAATTAACTTTAAAAACACATGTAATAGATGATGGCAATGCACGACACAACTGATAATAATCTCAGCAAACGGAAAATGCATCAATAAACCACCCATAAAGTCAACGTATAATTTATATCAGTTGTGTTTGCTAGAATGACCAACGTTCACACCTTTATGGTGGTGCACTTTTAAATAGACGAACGTTATCAGTTGCATGATAACAAAGTCACCGCCTTCAAATCAAATTCGAACAAATTAGACTGTCGACAACAGTAGGCGCCACACAGATTGTGTATTATCCAATCTTTCACATTATTTAGTTGTATTATTTGATTAGATTGACCAATAGGATCTGATAGAGATAGAATTGATGTGTGTTATCAGAATCGAAATTCTATCGGACAACAAAGAAAATGTTTGTTTAAGGCAATTCAAATATTGAAAATAAAAGAAACGAAGAAAGAGAAAATTTTCAATAATAAAAGGGTGTCTCCATTTTATAAACAACAACAAAATTCTGTCTGAATCAAAATCTATTAACATTTCAACTCTTGTTTCACCGTTTTAGCAAATATTTATCAAGAAAATTATGAGATTTTCGAAATATACCCTGTCTAGACTGTCAGAGGATCTTATACATAGATTAGACGACACGTTCACATTTCCCACATTTTCCACTACCACTAGATTCCTTCCACTTTCTGTTTCTACTATATTATCAACCGTCCCCCGACACACACCCCGTGCCCTTATAAAAGCATGTCGATCGTCGTATATGACAAATCACGACATTAACTCGGCACGTAATCAATTTGACTTGTGAAAAATTACTAGAAATTGCGATAAAACTGTTATGCATCGAAACATGTAATTTAAGACAGCCAGCCCCCCTGGTTTTTTCTCCTCTATGAAATAAGGGTGAATAAATTTATGATACCTACTAACGATTCGTATATTTTCTATACGTGGATGTGGAAATAGAATTGGAAAAATTATACGATTTGATGATTTGAAGGAATTTCATTATTAAAATACAACGTAGAGGTAGCGCCGGTATTTAATTTTCCATGGGAGTACCGACAATGAACTACCCTGCTGCTGTTTTACACTGGCTTCTCGTTAATTCGTATAAATCGAGTAAAATTGTGTGCCAAAAAGTCACTTTAAGAAAATAAATTGAAATGACAACAATAGGAGCTTCATCAGATCAACAAAACAAGCACCAAGAACAATAATTCTAAATTTGTTCAGTGGAAATACAGCAAAATTTCATATACGAATTTGATTGATACGAATTAAAATAAATTATTATTATCTGTTATGTTGACAGGCTAATAAAGTGGGTACAAAAATCTTTGTACTATCTGCCATTAATATCAGTCGTTGTTAACAGGAACTGGCTTGTTTTCAGATGAAGGCGAGGGTCAAAGGCGGCCCAACTAACTATACGTCAGTTGGGAAAAGTGAAAAACACGTGAGAGATGATACCGGGGGTGCGAGTTGTGAATGATTCTAGTCCTCAATTGCAACAAGCAACTGTGCCAACACCAAATTCTATTTATCAATAAAACTAAATGACATATTTTTCAAAAAAAATTGTTTCATTTAAATAACCATTTCAACTTTCGATTCCTATTTATCGGTTTTTCCATCAAACAGAATCCTATTTTTTGTTATTCTGTCTGGAACTATTGGCAAGGCTTCCGGGAAACCTCATGACATATCGACTAACGATTTGTTCCTATTGGTTTCCATTCTATTAAAGGAAATTTGCGTGATAATAAAAACTTGTCAATTTTTTTCTTGCCAACTACAGGATTGATAGTTAAAAAGTCTTGTATCATGGGAGTTGAATGTTGATTAATCATGGCCCACATCTGTTTCTAATTTGTACGGGAATCGTCAAATATAAAAAGCACGGC
>JAZBHA010000038.1:76110-110931 GCA_037464855.1 Iselma pallidipennis
CCCCCCCCCGGTGACGGTAAGTGGGTGGATGGATGGATGGGTTATAGATGGGGCCGTTGCTTTTACGTATTTGAGTTTCAATTCCGGCATACAAACAATACAGGCCCGTAAATAAACACATGCCATTATAAAACATTAATAACACGTCCGGAGTAATGATGATTAATCATTTACACTCTAAACGTAAGTGAATATTCATGAGAGGGATGTTGTGCTGCATACTACGTGTGTAGTACTGAAACGGTAGCTGTAGGTCGTTTGACTTGGGGAAACCAGAAACACAGAACTACTAACACCACTAAGACAATAGAATATTCAACTGACTTAGCTCAATTCGTCCCCTAACTGTAGTGGTTGTCGTACTATTTTTTTTCTGATACACGAACTGGGCAAAGAATGTCGTAAATTTGCTAACCCCCAACTAGCTGACAAACGGAAAATGTCCCAGTTATTTCCCTTATCAATCTGATGGGACTCCTGCGGCATGTTGAAATTGTCTCTACCTACTGCGAAGGGAAATCAATTTAACGTGTATCACTCTATTTTCCAGACAGACTGTGTTATGTTCAAATTATAGTTGATTTTTTTTTAGAGAGAATTCCTGCTATTTGTATAAAGTATTGTAATAAAATAGGTAGACTTACCTGTGTTGAGTTGTTGCATTGGCAGCAGCAGAGGCGGACATTGGAGACCTGGCAGGGTATCCAGACCCTCGAGGGCTACCACTGAGCACGTATTCTGAAACAATATGCTCTATCAACAATCATCATGAACTTATACGAACTCAAAGTTAAACAAAGTCTAAAATTAATAACCTGCTAGTTGTGTTGAAATAATAGCAGTTAAATCAACCTACAGATAACAGGCACACTAGATAAACAGACCTGCATGGTAATGTTTACAAATGCGAAAATATGAAATTGGTTTAATAATGCCCGTTCTGATTTTTCAATAAACGGAAAGAAAATCCAGTAAAAATTGACTTTGTCACGAATCACGAATTCTACCAAGACGTGAAATTCCCAACAGATTTCATTCCAAAACTGAAGTGCAGGATATTCCACAATTTGTGTTTCCCTATTGGCGATTACTTTGGTATCTGAGCGACAGTGATGGACTTGTTAAAGGCAAATGATTGTGAAATTCAACACGATCCCAACAGCACCACTATAATCACAAAATTGGATTAGGAAATTGTGTTTATTTTAAGCTATAATGTGGCAGAGACATTAATTGATTAATGGAAGGAGAAAACAGGGATATCGAGAAATTCTACAAGCGAGAGAAAAAAACGTACAATCATTTATCTATTTTCAGAAAACTGTAATTTCTGCTTTCTATGTTATATAAGTTTGTTTTGGTTGACTTGTTCCGTAAAGTCTCAGGATAACATCCTGAATAGAATTGGGTAGTGGTATGAGGGGGTGTATTAAGCACTAGTAGGACTATCTTCAACGCTATCGATCGTTCGGTCTATTCGAAATATAGTCGGCCGTCTTCTATAGTACTATAGTGCCGCTTGTGCGCCGTGATTCGGTCCGATAAACATTCATTACCTGCTGCAGCTACCCTGCCAGTCAATTTAACCCTTCTCAATTTAGATTACTGTCCAAAGAACGTTTCCTTTGCCTTGTTCTCCAGACATCTCAACACTTTTTAAATTAACCGAAGAATACCGTCAATGTTCATCTAAAGTGAACATTGACGAACACAAAAAGCACGCAAAATTACCTATCCGTTTATTAATAAAAATTTAATAAAATTCAAGGAAATTGAGAAAAAAAGCAAGAAAGATTGCTGCAGATATATTGTTTTAGATTATCTAATTAGCGTTATTATATTTGCAACATTTTCCAGATAATTATTGTTGAAGGAGGATTTCTGGAGTTTACTAACAATATAAGTTAATTATGAGTGTTTTATAACAAAACTTGGAAAATATTGTATTTTTCAAGAACAATAGACCTGGTATACGTAAAGTTAATTATAAGTTTATGAACGGTTCAAAAACGGAAATGATGCACAATTTTCCGATCTTGTTTTTTTGTGAAAATTCACAAACAGAAATAAAAAATTAAGACTGTTTCTCTTGTAGTTTATTTGGATTCTTGTTTTTGTCCTCTTCAAGAAAATAGTCAAGAGATTCTTTGAAATATATGGTTTCAGACTAATTGCGAACATTTCATTGTTTCGTAGTAGGTACATAAATCTAGACAGTTTGTGTTTTTCATCTGATATTGAGTGTACACACCATTTCGTCCTTTTCCGTCACTCCGTTATGTCTTCAAATCATCAATCACAATTTATCATTCAGAATTGAATACTGACGATCGTTGTTATTAAATCTCGTATTGCCAGTAACAAGGGAAGATGTTAATATACGATATATAGGAACATAGGGATCTAACTACCACCTACTGATATTTACCCCTATCTCATCACATATACAACTAAATACAACGACGATCCTATAGCATATACATATACACACATATCTTGTGCTTGTGACATAGTTGAGTTCTTGATTAGCATTGCAGGTTCGTATCATTCGCACCACAACAAAGCAACACCACGACTTTACCACTAAACAACATATTTCTCTCAAAGATGCCAAACGAAGCAAAATGGGGAATGACAAGTCTACAATAAGACAACTTCCCCATCTTCTGTACACGTTGCCTCTTCAAAGTTGATAACGATGAAGGGCGGAGGGGTAAAAGAGGGAAAAAATTTCAAGTTCAAAGATAACACCCTTTCTAATAATTTACAACTGACTGGATCGTAGAGATTATTGGGAATATACCGGCAAGACTTAAATCACTGTCTCCTGGCAACGGATTCAAATTGCAATTAGCAATTAGTCCTCTTCTACGTGTATTTAGAGATCAACACCCTCCTATACCAACTAAATGACGAACTACCCTCTTATTCGAATTGCGCCATCCGCTCCCTTCTAAATTTTATCAAGTCTACTTTAATTTTAAAATAGGGAATTTTTAGACTGAAATACTCTCATATTATAGACATAGTATGCACACAATCCCTATAACTAATTTGATATTAGCTGTTGGCCATTTATAAACAGCCACATTTGCCTGATATATTAGTCCCTCGATTCTGTCTAGCTTTTTAGAGGGTTGGGGCTGAACAGCCAATTGTCAACTCGACACCATCACAAATTATGACTGCAATTTTTCTTATTCCATTTCAGGACACGCTGACGGTATATATGTGACTGTATTTTACTGATTAAATTCAAATTGGTCGTCTAGAAAAATGAGATGTGCATAATTTTGAATTGCAGAAAATCGGTAGAGATGGGTGCCACAAAAAAAATAATAATATGAAAATATGAAAGTGAAAATCAACCCTCTCTCGTTTCTTTTTTATTAAATTCGAAATAAATCGAATTGAATTTGACAGTTGACAGGATAATGCTTTCAATATATTAGATGACACTAGATGACGGATGTTCCTTGTTATCTAGTTAATTATTTAATGTACAATATGCATATATCGTATGATTTATTTATTCACATATGTGGTGGTAAGTGATAAGTAATAAAAATAATGATACTGAAAGATCAAAAGTTTTCAGTTTTACTGAAAATGAGTTTGAACAATGTGATATTACGTTAACCAGCAAGAAGGGTGTTGTGGTTGGAATGGTTTGAGTTATCGAAAGCGCTGTCCGTCCGGAAATAACAGATGTTTACCAATAAACCACAGCGTGTAGAGTGCAATGCAGATTTAATGATACAATACAATTGAACAGGAATAAGCTTAAATTTAGTATTAGGCATACGTAGGTATATTTAGAGCAGCAGCAACAACAACAATAACAACAACAGGAGAAAAGATAGGAAATTGGATTGGATTGTAGAGAGACGAATTACGTGATAACGATTTCATCGTTCGTGGAAAGGTTCAGGCTAGAATCGTTGGAGGTATCTGTGATTCGGGAAGGTTATCAAATCGACAACCATTCCTAGCTTTATCTCTGAGGTTAGGTGCTTCCTCTTGGAATCTGAATTATCTTGAGGTTTTACATTGATTTGTCCTTTTTGATTAACATATCTCTACTATTTCTCTTTAAAAATGTGGGTATCGCCGTCCCCGCCCCCATCGTCAGCATCTCAACTGTCCTGTTCATCTGATGGGAACTTGATTGGTCGCGAACGTTTCAGGATTATTTCTATTTTCCGAGTACGGCTCGTGAAGGGATTGCAGTTATAAAAGTTGATGGCATGAAATAAAGCTGGCACGTGATCGATATATAAATACCACTAGTGGTATGAGAGGCAAACTCACCGATCCTGTCAATGTAGTCCACCATGGTGCCGCCTCATATAAACCCAAACACACATACAAACATCTACATATACAGATGTAGGGACAACACACACACACACAATGAAACTAAGCAGGACGATCTGTAGGGGTCGCGCAGGTCGACCGTAACTTGGTCTTACTCTCCTCTTGACACTTGTTTGTTTTGAGTAGATAAGATTCACATTTGGCGGAAAAACACGCACTGGCAGAGAAGGGGCGCCGCTAGGATTTCAACTCGCCGGGAGTTTCTAAATATCGATTGCCCCAGTTATATGGGGGTGAAGCGCCCTCGTTCAGTCGTCACGTAAACTTATCTACCATCCCCCCTTGAATCTACTATACTATCATACCACCTTTTGCATTACATTGCCACATTGATAGATGCATTCTAATATTAACATTTCAAAATCAATATCTACGTTTATTATCACACAGGATATTGCCCTATTAATAAACTATTATTATGTCATTAATAATTCCCCACTCAACAGGGAAAAGCCATACAAAAATGAAAACTTTATAGTTGATAGAAGTCCACTTATTCCCGTCTATACAATTAAGGTTTTGGAAATGAATTTTTTAAAATCATAGTTTCAATAAATTCGTTGAAATATGTATCAGCAAATGATAACGACAGGGTATCAATTGCTATAATTTAAAATCCCATTTGCTAGAAATGTAAAAATTTCAAATAAACCCTGTGATCTCACAATCAGTATCATCATTGCCAAACAACAATAAAAATTCAATCTTAAATGTGGCTATTCGGTAATGGAAATTTTAGAAAAATTTAAACTATTTCGACTATTCTCGCTTTGTTTCCGGCCCATCGCTGTTGTAACAAATGATCCATGTTTGCCAAAAACAATTTCATTATCCCTCCAGCTAACTCCTATATCACACAATTTCTTTAATAATAAAACCAGAATCATTCACGGTTGTTGTTGTTGTTGTTGTTTTTATTCGGTCTGTGCGAAATTTTTGAACAATTTTGTCTACCGTCAATCAAAAATATCCAAATAGAACACACAGATGAGTCACAAAACAGCACAACAGGAACAAGTGTTGCCGGTTACTTGATGATGGCACGATCGATCTTAACTGTCAAATAGGATGGTGGAGGCCCGTCGATTTCGACAAAAACAAATTACATGTATGAAATGTACACGTCATAAGCATAAATATGTAGTTAACGTTGAGCTTTTGTGCATTTGACATAGTTTTTAAATTATGGTCGCTAACGTTCTTGTGATTATATGCCTATCTATCTATCTATATATCTATGGATTATATAAAAGGAGAGCAAATTCAGTTGCCTGTAGGTTGTAGGCATCTCATCAGAAATCGCTAGAGGGTGGCTTTATAGGTGTTTTGTCGCTATAAGTGCGTCTGTTACGTAAAGAGAGGGAGAATTTTATCCCTTATTGCTTCATTCGTTGAAGTTGGATATTGTAACTGGTTTATCGGAAGACTGGTGGTGGTTTTTGTCTGTCGACATGTGTTTTTATTTCCTTCGTCAGACAATAAAAAATTGCTTGAAACATACATGGATAGAAAAACGACATATCTACTACATACCCTCATGTAATATAAACTATTCCAGGATTTCCATCGAGTATTGTCATAAACAAACCAATCAATTCAACTAGAAACTGTCAAGTTTCATATACAAATTTAATCAAAACGTATATTTCGTTCGTTTCCTTAGGGGTTGATTATTCTACAAAACTCAATAATACGATGATTCATTTACTAGCTGAATGGGTTAGAAATTAATCCTTTTCTCATTCCCTTCGTGGTTGAGAGAATTTTAGATAGACAACGAAGGGAGAAGAATCTCTTTACGCTCGACGGTCGTATACAGACGATGAGACCAGGAGAATAGAGTTTCTACCGTACATTGCTGTTTAATCAACACCACCGCACCCATCCGACTGTAGCAAAATTAATTCTCTAAAATGTTCGCAAAAATTTCTGTTCAAACATCAAGATCAGGTCCATTTACTATTTACTAATTGTCGGAACGAGTCTGACGTAAAATATGAACTACTTCGACTGCCTATGTAGTATCCTTTTTGACTTGTTCTACGTATCCGGTCCGGAGGCGAGACAATGTAGCCGACATGAATACAAGCCCCTAACATAAAGTTGTTGAGCTGTAAGAGGAACCAGCTACAAAGAGGTATAGGGGTGATTTGGTCTCCGTTGCTCACTACTACCTACTGCTACTACTATTACTGCTACCGCTACTGCCATCATCATCATCGTCGACCCGATACAGACATCATAAAAGGTATTCGCATGATTAATTGCCACGGCGGCGTGCCATTGACGCGAACAAGTTGACGCGTTTAGAACCAATTTAGGTGGGACATGTGATTAATAATGAATCGGAAAGTAATTTACTTGGGGAATGATTAAAGCTGCTCAGGAAAATGGATAAAAGACAACATACCTGGAACACCCCGTGGAGATTTTGTTCAGTCAATATATCAAACTAACCAGTTCAGTGTACTATCATTAACTATTTAACTGTGGGTGGTATTAAACAAGCTAGATTGCAATCGAAAAAAAATACCAAACATTTTTTTTGGATCCTGAAGAAGTTGGTTTTGATTTTCAATACTTACTAGGGAAAGATTTTAATATTCTAGCAGATAGCATATGTTGTTGAGCGGTGAGTTCAATTAAGGGGGTGGGTTATATTGGTTAGGGTGCATGTTTTACAAGGTAAGGGCCTTTTCAGATCTGATGAACTGTCAAGTTGGCGACATTTCATTACAGGACGAACATATGTCACATATTTTGCTGCTATCGAGGTTTCAACACTCTCTTTATGTTGAAGTTTGATGAAAATTCGCCGAGTCCGCTAATGTGTTCTCAGTCCACTAGGATAGGACGTGGCTGTGAATATTCATGACTTTGCTAGTTCATTTTGGGCCTGTTTCAAATTGTAGCCACTCTACTAGTTGTTTGATCAACGTTTAATGTTCACCAAC
The DNA here is from genome assembly GCA_037464855.1 of Iselma pallidipennis. Taxonomy (NCBI): domain Eukaryota; kingdom Metazoa; phylum Arthropoda; class Insecta; order Coleoptera; family Meloidae; genus Iselma; species Iselma pallidipennis. The sequence continues at coordinate 83,442 of JAZBHA010000038.1, forward strand.
TATCTTTATCGATCAACATCAAAAAAAAAGATGATAATAAATGTTAAAAGAATTTCAGCCATCAATTTTATTGTGATTTGCCAACAGTCCAACCCGACAATAATAAAATTGGTTTGTTATTTTGTGACACACACAATGGTACGTGGTTGTCGTTCATCTAACGATGTGGGCTGCATTCACAGTGTTACCGTGTATTCACCAATGGAATCACGCTTGGTTGGGTGCACAACGATTGCAGCATCTGTCGCAAAATCACATAAAAATGGAAACGCCCTTGAGATATTCTAAGCATTATCTCTCTTCCACGTACCTAGTTTGTTTGTCTAGTCCTTTTGTCTGTTGCCAGATCCATACGAATCCTGTTTGTACTTTGATTTATTAACAAACTCTGTCGTTAAAAAGAAACATCTACAATATAAACTCTATGGCATCGAATGAATCGCTTCATCTCTTCCATTCCCTTGTGCAGTTGTTTAGTTGTAAGCAGTCGCCTATTTCCCTTAAAGTAAATACGAATATGTTTACATAAAAACTATGCTGCACGACTGAATTAATCAAGTTCTTTTCAAATCAAAAATTCATCCAATTTGGTAACAATTTCCGTCAACTAAACAACAGATTGTCTCTATTAATTATTGTACAATATAGGAAATTACAATTGAAATTGTAAAGGGATAGAAAAAGAGCAAAATTAGGGCGACTGTCCACTTTTCAATTCATCCCTCGTCCATTAAAATGATTTCAATAAGGCTGGTAGCAAGCATGACTTTTAATATTCATATCTCGTTCACAGACAAAAATCGAGAAAAACGGGCCTGTATTGTTGGACAATACGAACACTCGGACTGAGGGTAGGTGAGGTACGATTGGTGGTGGTAGTGGTGGTGGTGGTGGTGATGATGGTGGCACTTGATGGAGCTTGCTTGCTTATTGCGAATTCTTGTTGTCACGCATGTTTGTTTTAACTGTAGAACCGTGACAAACACGTAATTGTGTGACTGTCACGTCGGCCCGGAAGATTAGTATTGGCTCCGGTTTTTGTTCGGTGGATTTCTGCGGAAAAAATGCACGAAAAAGAAGAACTACAGTATCGTTGAAAATATAATGATCAAAAAGAGACACATCGACACAGACAGAGCAAGATCATCTTCAACGTATACATAGTTTGGAAACGTTTGATCTTCAAAAACAGGGAAGCCAACTTTTTTTGGAAAAGTAGAGTTTCCATACTCATAACTACATAGCAACAGTATTGGGGCATATGCGACATATTTAGATATAAAAAATAATCCGCTTTTCTGACCATTACGATCCTCTTATCTGTGAGGGTTGTAATCTCCCTTTTTATGTGAAATAGATTCTGGCTGCGTCGTTATATATTTGTTGTGTCTTGTTTACTTTCAGTATATTTAATTTTTATTAAAAAAAAATCTAATATGAAAAGTATATATTATACCTACTGCTTGTGCTTCATTTTCGACCTAAATCTTTCAACATACTCGTTTTCTAAAGCTGACATTTAAGCCATCAAGTCGGATTCTATACTAACGAACTGACACTCTAAGCGGATTTCATCCATTTACAAACCGCTTCTTAATAGTTAACGACAATTTTCCTAATGGCTGTTGTTCAACTTTTCTTAGGCAATGGAAAATCATGGAACAATTAAAATCAAATAGTATTTAGTAGATGCATGTAAAATGCATAAAATTTCATTAAACTGCTTAGCAATGCACAACAATTATGTAGGATAGGATTTTATAAAAAGGTTGCTTCAACACGAAATGATGCATAATGAATGAGGTTATGAAGTACATCCCGGAACCGGAATATATAGATATACATATATAGAGGGGGTTGGTCAGGTGAAATGTTAAAGCACGTTACTATAGCAACCCAGCTTGATTACGACGAAGGGGTAGTAATCTATCTGAAACGAATTTCTTTTTGTAAAATACTGATAATATTTATGGAATTTAGTTGGTAGATATTGAGTATAAAACGTAAATCTTGTAAAATGTCTTGGTGTAATGGGCAAGAAACTGAATTATTTCACCTTTTATGGTTTGGCAATTGCGCGGGTTTTATATCGTGTCGTTTGTATTTACCAGTGAAATATGGTGATTAAATTTGTAGTATCGACTACCATTTAAAATATCACCTAATCCTTTATATTTTTATCGTGCTCGATAGACTAATAAGATTAGTGTTAACGCTATGGCACATTTCCAACCAAAATTGCATTATGTAATCGCCACTATTTCTTTCTATTAGAAAAATCTCTAAACTTCCCTCTTACTGATAGTCCCAAACCATTACACCACCACAATAACAATAATAACAAATGGTCTAATACTCAATTTAATTGTATTTACACAATTCTCCATATTTTTATACGGATTCGTATTTGGTATATTGAGGGTTGAATCATATATACACCACCGATTGATCAGTTGTCATCATCAAATCACGAACAACGAAACCCTTGAAATATCTCCAAGAGCACGACAACAACAGCAGCCATGGAAAGGGAGGATTTTGTCCATATGGCAGGAATTTAGATCGAGTTTGTATATTTTGGACATGTGCGTCGGATGCAATTACGTGGGAGCGCATTCTCGCCTCGGATTAATAAATAAACATGGCACGATATCGATGGTTGAACATAGCAGACCGTGCTCACAACACCCGATTAATTATTATTGTACCGACAGAACTTTTACATCGACAGAATTTTATTACAAAGTCCACGTGGGACTCGATTTCGGAAAATGTTCTGTAAATTATTTAGACGTCGATTGGTTGAATATTAAATCCGATGCCGGAATTTTAATATCCTTTCCAATTTTAAGGATAAAAAAACAAAAATATAGGTATACCTAACTGGAACAGAAAAAAAAGAAGCTGGTATGCCAATCTAATTTAATTCAATTAAATCTGAAACGGGGAAATTTCCTCACATCAGCCAAATCAATATTGTACCTCAACATCTTGTCTATTGTAGACAAACTTCTGTTTAATCTGGTAGCTTCTATAAGACATAATTTCCAATCATGGTGTATATTCCGTTGGAGAAGATAAAGCCGTCTTTCCTATGTTTACATTTATCAAAAAAAAGTGAATAAATTTTCACATATTGAACGTTGAAACGTTGCTTTATCATATAACGCTATTATTATTTTATATATCAAATCTTCCTGGAGCCCTTCATTCGGTCAATATTTTTCTTCGCTAATACCATATAGCTGTTTCATTTATCGAGAAAAGTTTAGATATATCCTCCAAACCGGAAGCTTTATTTGTTTAGCCTCCGGTTTGATTTGTTGTGCTGTGGAAGTTTTCTTCGTTTCAAGTGCCAAGGGACTGGAGACCTGTTATTTATTATTACGCGCGTCGACACTCAACAGCTACGACGACGACGACGACGACGACGACGATCACGGCGAATAAAAATTAAGAGCAACCGTCATAATGGAGGTCTGCCCAAAAACCCTTGAGACGAACCCTATATCACCTATTCAATTTGGGGTGAGCTTTTACAGTTTACAGTTTCACACCCACTCTATCATATGTCATAAAAGATGAAATTAGTCTTTGTTCTCACCGAAAAGCCTACTTTCGCCGTAGTTGAATTGAGTAAAAAGAAAGTAGAAAGTTTTGATTTTTATGTGAATGGGCGGTAGTGATAGCAGTCGATGGTGTAATGAATATGCTGAACGCATCCATATAATGAGAAGGTAAGGCGAACGGATGCGCTACAACAGTGGCGTCCCGACGCAGAAGAGAGAAGATAACGTACATAGACAGAGACGCACGTCCTCCGGGTCAATATTTCGGGATGTTTTAGTTGACCGATCCACCGACTGCCGTCGCTAGCGAACGGCGACACCATTAAGCTAATTGCGCATGCACACGTCCCTATGTAGCTTCTTTATTTTATTACCATTAATCTGTTTAAAATTGCACATCTGCGACATTGCTCTTGTCATTTCATTAAATTAGTGCAATTTAACTTTTTATTTTTCGACCCGTGCAGATCTGAATGGATGCAAAACGTTGGGACGCAGGTCCTTGTAGCATAGTGGTTGAACAGAATGCGAGTCATAATCCATCATCATAATTTGTCATTCAGGATCATATGAATAATATTTCCAAATTAGAAAATTCTTCACCTTAATTTCGCTTCTATTTCAAATCTGTGACAAATTTCTCAAGCGAAATTCCCTCTATTCAAATTAACAACAATTGTATGTGAAGTTGTGTCTTTGTGAGAGCTTTACCAGACATTTTCGTTCTTTCTTTGGAAAATTTACACAAGAAAATACAAAGTTAATTCACCTTTCTGTTGGAATTGTTTCAACTATTAAAACAATTCAAACTGTCTTAAGCAATCTTATATCAATGATATAAACGGACAAGAGATACGAGGCAGGATAAAGGTTGGAAAATACATACAAAGACCTAAAAGGATAATAGGTATTGAATTCTAGACGGATCTAACTATGAGCTATAAAAGTAATTAATCTTGTCTCGTCGCAATTTCTCAACCTACCCAACTCATAGGTACACAAAACACACATATAGATATAGGTGGCAATAGGGGAAAACTTCGATTCAAACAAATTTGTGGTGAAGTTTGTTTTATAAAATAGAAAATTATTATAATAACTCCTTTAGATTTGAGAATTGCATTTAAGAAAAAGAAGTTGTTGAATGAGAATTGAATCACTAATTCTTTAAGGGCAAAAGAACGATTTTGTTATTTCATCATCTAAATTAACATTCCAAATATATATTTTTTGTTTCAATTCAGTCTGAAGTAGAAATTTCTAAAGAATTTAAAGATTAAACAAGGAAATACCGACAAATAGAATAAGCAAACTCTCCATTGAATTAAATAACATTTCAATAAAATATTTTCGAATTAATTATAATATAACTAATAATAACCGAATAAGTAATTTAACTTTTCATGAAATTAGAATAGATTGTAATGTTTATTGGTGCAGCACGAGCTTTTCCATATTGTACAAATCAATACATTCAGAACTGGAATTGAACTGTTTATGCAAAACGCGTGCAGTTCCATTTTAATGCAACAAATTCCAAATAATAACTGCTATACACGGAATTGAGCTTTGTATAGAATCTAGTGGAATGTATACTCTAGATTTTAATCAAAATAATGTACTCGGCTATTTTTATTTATCATACAAAGTACAATAACTAAAATTCTAGCCAAACAATTTTGGTAGTTTGTACTCTTTTGGAAAAACTAAAGAGAAGAAAAAGCAAAAATAATGGAAAACATGTTCTCTTGAAGAGATGTATAAAAGCACTGAAACGTTACACATTTAAAACCGTACCAAGGTATAATGTGTAAATGTGATATGATGTATCGCTCAGCTAGAGTAAACCACTTTGTAAAAGTTTCACACCCTCGTCAGTTTTTCCTGACGGTAACTGTAATCCTTAAAGCACACGTCGTCACTCATCGATTGTATGCAAACGACGTACTCAATAACGGGACTTGCAGACGATAAGAATTTCATTTTTACTTGACACAAAAGCGTACCGAATCCGTCCTTTAATTTTTCATCACACCCTAAACAACAACATCAACAACAACAACAACCACAAGAAAACTGTTACTTACTGTAGATTCTCTGTAAAACTTATCAAATAAATGATAATAATATCAACAACAAATATAAAGTCTCGCCTACAATCACGGCTAATGCACCACTAAGTGCCAATAAAGTTTATTGGCGTTATAGCCGTATATACGACATTAGTATTCATCGACCGTATTAAGAGCAGAACAACTGACCGCCCTTTCGCCGGGAATTAAACTAATGATCTCATAAAGACGGCCCTACTACTATCCATTGTGCCATTGTTACAGTGATTTGCGGTTTCCTGTAGAAGATTCTAAGCCGAAATTCAAACAATGCACAAAAAGAAAACCAGCACAACGGATAGGAGAAATTAAGACAATTTTCCTACACACACACACACATACACTTACCTCCCTGTGATAGAAACTGAGAGTCTTGATTAGAGGCGGCGACAGCGGCGGCCGCCTCTCCTACAGGTAAGGCATATTCATTTCGTCGTCTCAATGTTGCCGAATGTAATGACGGTCCACGTGGTGGTACTTCCGGTGGTGCTGGTTCCGGTGGTGATTCTTCACTGACATCTGTAACGTAAAAGCAATCGAGATCAAGATAAATTTTCACAATTCAAATTTTATGAAAATCTACAATTCTAATCGGGGAAATTATTTGTAAATAATGAGAAACCTATTTGTAGACGGTACAAGTAAAACTGATGAATTTTCATGGAGATATCGCGCTCTCTCTTTCTCTCTCTCTATCTCTTTTGCTCGTTGCATAGAACGGATGCAAATCGTTTTCGTCCCCTAATTACATGTAAATTTATACGAAATTATTGCGAATTAAATTGATTTGTTATGTAAGCGTAAACTTGATATGCACCCTGTAATTTTATTTTGAAGAGGTTTATTTAATTTTTACAAAAAAAAACATAGAGGAATGTTGTTGAAAAATTGTAAACATCTGGTGAATGATGTGCTAGAGTAAATTCTATTCTATTGTCTACATTCATACTTGTTTATTTATTATTTTTCATAAATAATGCAACAGGGCACTATACATACAGATTTTACCCATTTATAGTTCCTCTTCAAAACCTTTCTCTTTCTTTAGAAATACTACATTAAACTAAACAGTTGTTTCGAAAAGAGTCGCCTAATTATCCAGAACCCTGAAATTTTATTCAATTTTGATGCAGACTATATGGTGGCCTTATTAAATTTGTTGCTATTCTGGTTATCATTAACTAGTAAATCTCTTTTCCAGTTGCCTGTGTGACAAGCTATCCAAGTGGCACTCCGACTCCGCCTCAACTTAACCCAATTAGTTCTACACCGAAGTTAAGGATAATGAGTGACGACTTATAATTAGCTTAGAGGTAGATAGGTGGCGCCACTACACGTATCCTGTGTCGTTCAATTCAATTAACCAATCATCCAGGATCCATCCATTCCTTTTATACTCTCTCTAAACTGAACTAAAACTAAACTATTTTTTTTTTTTGGTTTTTAAGGGATATGTAAAAGTTGCTTAATGGGTGTAATGCATCCGCATATAGGGCGATACGAATTGAATAATTAATTCGTTTCATTATATAGATTACCATGTTACCCAATGGAATTGTGAAAACAATAATTACACAACGGGAAAAATCCTGAAAATCTACCCTTTGTGCGTCTGTTTATCCATTAGTAATCACCTAATGCGACATCGACACTGGATGTTTGCAATTAAAGTTGGATCACAACTGAAACCGGCCAAAACAACAAGTCTGATCTTGAATTCAACCAATTTTTTTTCCCCAAAAACCCCTTTATATTTGCAATATAGGTATGAGTAATTTTTTAACACCGGAAAGAAGCGATAGATTGGTAGTGTGAAGGGAATTTTACAGCCAACTTTATAATTAGATTACAAAATCCGATAGCCCTTCGGTTCAGGACCAACCCTCTAGTTGTCATTGTAAATAGCATTAGTCGGCTTTAATTACACCAGCTTTTTGTAACAATAAAACACATTAATATTTAATTATGAGTTGTAGTGGACCTGTAATGGACGGAAATCGAAATCATACCGAAATATAGTGTGTAGGGATTTCAGGAATTAACAAAACTAATATTTCAACAACATTCATTTGCTTTATTCTCAAGCATAATTTTTGCATCATTTTGAATTAACAAAGAGCTCAACAATTTAATCCACACATACATATATAAGAGTTACTCGAAAGTTGAGCGGAGTGAAGTAAGAGCGTAGCTTAGCTGGTTTAAAGTATAAAACAAACGTGTATTATAACTTTCAGGTAGATAATAAAATATTTAATGTAACATGTTTGTACAAGTGGGTATGTACCGTTCTAAAATTTTAACTTTATGTATTCCTTTGTTTTCCTTACATACCGTTATTGAGACAGATGCGTTGTTGGTTATCGTGGTAAGTGATATCTGTATTTCCAGCATTGGATATCCTGTTGTCGTTGCAGCTGTTACAGGATGTGGCACTGCTGGAAGAAGTCATACCCCCAGTTCGATGTCGTCCTCGTCCTGACCGGCTTAAAGTATTGTTGGAAATTGCCTTTTTGTTAGCGGCATATATAACTTCGCCTACACCACAACAACAATAAAAGTAGACACAATGTTGTCACTGCACGTAAATTGAAAAAATAAAAGTGAATTAGCAAAAGGTTCTTTACCATTGCTGGATCGTAGTCGGTCCTGTGGCGTGGCATAGTGTATCCTACGACTGTTGGTATTTTCCAATGGAAAAGGGGACGCTTGGCGGTGGAGTGGCATTGGTGAACGTGGGGAGACTAGAGTTGGTGGTGGTGTTGGAAATGGGGTTGTGGGGTTATCTGTTGTTACAGCATCTTCTGTATCATCAGAACGATATGAACGGTCCATACCTGTAACGTAGAAAAGATGAGCTCCCTTTTTCTGATACCACTTTTTCTCTGGTAAATTATTTAGGAAATTGTCTTATTTTTTGATACTATTTGAAAAACGAGTTCATGAATCATCCGTCCTTTTCCCCGCCATCAACTTGTCATCTCGAAATAAACTCGACACAACATATTTCAAGAGAATTTCAAGCTCATTAAGTTAACTAGCCGAGACATAACTTGGGAACTGAGGAAATAAGAATATGAATTAATTAAAATTTTCATGCAGTTTTTTAATAACCTAAGGGTATCTCGTAGTAATAGTCGCGGAAATGGCTTAGTTGTTAAAGATTCTGTGTTCGCGGAAAAACTTTTCTAATCCATTAGATTAGTTTATACGCTCCAGATACTTTTATTGTGATTAACTAATTTACAGGAAAAAAATGAAAGTTCTAATCAAATTAAAATCATTTGCTAAGTACTTAGTATGTCTTGGTTGTTATCGATTCTACAAGCGACATGTTACAACCTATAGTTGCTTCGAAACTTTGTTTACTTTATGAATATAAGAATAATTTTGATTTTCATGAAATAAACGTAAGAATATAGGTAGTATTTCATGTTTTTATTTTATTTTGTTGTTGATGGTACCGGCCGAAAAAGCTTGTCGAGGTGATGAATTGTTCTTGTGATGGAGAAGGCAATGAAGCGTCCGGTTATGAAACAGACGGACTCGGGGTTGTAGGTTGCGCCCATCGGGAACACTTTGGTAATTGGAAACGTACTGAAGTGGAATAAAATATATAAGAAACTTCACCGCCTGTCTGATCGACATACATACATACATGCAATTCCCCCCACGTATACATATCTACAACCTACACATACATACATGTAATACAAACACAGTTTTAACAATTGGGGAAAAATTGGAGGGCAGTTATAAAAAGAAACAGAAACCAATCAATATCTCCGACAAGTCTTCCAAGTCGATTCCAATAGACAAGGATAACTGAGTCTGTGATAAATGAACCAACGACAGCTTACAAGTAAACACTGTCCTTCATTTGGCACCCACAATAGCCCGCGGCCAATCGCTGACATCATCCTTCAACATTAACGCTCCTTTCGATCAATTTGTTCAACCAGAAAATCAAGCAGGAGTAAACCACAGATGAGTAAGAGGGCTATATAGATCAAGATTTGTTTCAATGGAATCTTTGAACCTTTTTTTCTTTGTAGTTCGGTTTCGATACGTAGGCGCCTGTTTGTAATATAAATGTAGTAGGTTGGTACAAATGCCGACCCTGTACGGTCTTCTTATTGATTTATGATGGCTCATGTGGAGGGTAGTAAATTGTCATGTTAGAGAATGGGCGCAGAGGTAAATCCTCGGCAATGTTTCTGGGTCATGTCTAGGAACAAGTTGAAAACAAGACATTGGGGGGCCTCCAAACAAACGTCCACATTTGTCACGTGGCTTGGCTCTCGCGAGCCGCTCATTAATCAAACTTTTGTTTGGTAAAACATACAGCTATCGATAAAGGCAAACTTTCCTCCATCCAACATTTTAAACAATAATGATTTCGTTAAAATGTGGAAAGGTATTTTGTGTAAGTGGATGTAAACACAATTAATTCATAATGGAGTGCTGGCGCCGTTACGTGCTCGTTGTGTTTGTGTTGGTCGAATCATCGATAAAGTAGGGAAAATGGTGAATGGGTTGGTGGTGGGTGGATTTTATGTTCAAAAGGACGACAACGTCACCATCGCTACTTTGATTGATAGACGTTCCCCGTAATAAAACCAATCAGCCGTTGACTAGAGCCCCTCTACCCTCCTTTAATCACTCAACGGTCTTAATGCGACTTTAAGTTTTGAGACCAATTTGAAGACCTTAATTATCAATGTGAGTTTTATCAATCTACCAACTCCAAATAAAGGACATTAACAATAATTGTAGGTTTAATCACTTTTAATTATGCACTTCCACATTCCGAACAGTGTTGGTTTGATGAAAGTCGTAACTCATTCAACCTACAATAGTAGTTATAGTATACAGAGAATTCCAATCATTTCTGATTGTGACCGACGAATCAAACTATTGAAACCACAATTATTTCTAATATTTGGAATAAATTCAACAAAAGAATTTCACCACAATCACACGAAACCTGAGAAGAAAGTCTCAATTTCCAAATCAAGATAAAAGGATGTAATTCACCGAAAGTAAAAAAAAAAACAAAACAACTGTAATAACATCCTGCATCGGTTTCCCAAGGGAGCACTTCGATCGGACCTGTGGTTTCTCTGAACACAAATCGCGGACGTGACACAACAGACACGTGGACTTGGTGTTGGACTGGAAACCTCATCCATCAAGCCAACACTCAGTTGCACTCTCTCTCTACTCTCATTTCTAAATCCTGCAACGGAATCTCGAACACTTTCCGATTCCCTATGTCTCTCTCTCTCTCTCTCTCTTTCTCTATGTTATTTGAAGAAGAACAAAACCTAATCTAAACAAAAGAAAATAGCCCACCATTTACTGGGAAACTCGAAAAATTAATAAATACCCAAATTGTTGTTGTTATTGTGCTGGTTTAATTAATTACATGAAATCGTACAAGTTTCACATTCAACGTCTGTCTCAAATTTCCAGTAAGGCTCTTGTAAGTTATCTTGGTGAAATTAACAATTTCAATGGAATGGAAGAAAAGTGTTCCAACAGAAGTTCCTGCTGCTTTACCTCTCCTCTTATATAGGCAATTAATTCAAGTTTTCTAATCAATTTTGAAAACTCACCACTTTCGTCCTTTAGAAATTGGATGAGTTAAAAGGTAATTTACGTTGATCATATAAGTGAGTTTGTTTATAATTAGGTTGGAGGGGTTAACTAAGAGATCGGACTTTTGGTTGGCGTAGTAGTATAGAAGAAGCGAGCAAAGGAATAGAGAATACAATTTCTCTGCAGAGCATTGAGGCATCATCCCCTATGAAATTACCTGATTAAATTTTCATATTCAATCTTGAGTTGTTTGCCCTAGGGAGATGGACGGAACTCGCGTCTCAGCTCGATTTTCCTTTCTTTCGTGTCATAATTGCAATAGCTCAGGTAAGGTCTTTTACAGTATAACACTAGAGAGATTATTATTATTATTTTCTGGAATCGAATGAATTCTTGATCATTTAGTGTGCGTCGTATATTGGCAATTGAGCTAGTTGTAAGATTGGCAGAAGAAAAACTATGAAATATGATCGTCTAGATTACATTTCACCAAACTGAATCTTGAAGTCATTCATATATGATTAGAAAGGACGTGATTTATATTTTAAGGTACTCTAGAGATTCTGTTGAATCTGGCGCCTTGGGGTAGAATTTTGCAACTTGGGGGAAAGTATTTTTTTGTAACAAGGTAACCTTGTAGAGGGACCGATTCTATTAAATTACGCTTTTTTATATAAATGATACGTTAAATAAAAAGAGAAATATAAGAAGGGCAATTTAATTCTCTGTCGGTTTCGTGGAGTTGTTGTATTGTATTTTTTTTTTGTTAGTGTTTGTATATGTTTCTATCCCCTAGTCACATTTTGACGCTTTCACGAGTTTGCAACACACGCAATCTGAACGATGCACACGGGAAAACTATTATTTTTGTTTCTACTGTTTTCATAAGGTGTTTTTTTTTTTAAAAACAAAATGGCACGTTGCCATTCATCACACCCTAGACAGAATCAAACCAATCTCTGATTAGATCTAACGGGACAAATTACTTTCTTATCGTCAGACCAGTTTCCTTTAGACAATTAAATTCAATTAACCCTCACAATTAGGGAGATAAGTTAAACACCGACCGATTATACCCGCAGTGTACGAACAGACCAAGCGACTCAGCTCAACGAAAACTTCCGCCCTAATTGTATTCAATTAAACTTGTGAATCTTTCAACTTCAAAATGAAAATCTTAGACATTGTCACATTGTATAATATTTTTTTTCATCTTTTTTCCTTGTCAATAAATGACTATATTTACATTTTGAAATAATATGTCATTTTCATTAATCATAAATGTCTGTTTTTGATCAGTGCAACAAAGAAATTATTTGAAATCATTCGTTGCTATGGAATTTATTTGGGAGACTATATCATAACAATGGTCAATCAAGTGAACGCCCTTTCCCTTAATGTATTGAAAGCAACAAGCCCGTCGCCGCCACTACCACCAAGCAACAGGGCCGCAGTCCAGTCACCATGGCGACACTTGTGATATGGTGAATGCGCCGGGTCAAAGAGCTGAAAAAGACCATATGTTTCACCAGCCATCTATCCAAAATCGAGAGGGATCTCGTTTCTTTTATTGTTGATTGATAGATGAAGATATGTCGTCATCACCTGACCTCATAGCAGTTAATTAAAAATATTTGTGAAAAATTGCTATAAGCTAGTGTGTGGAATTCGATCTTTAGAGTTACAACTTTATTATGAGATGATGTCGATTTTGGAAGAACTTTAGACCAGAAAATGTACTCTATAGGAAAATAAGTCATAATATTCGAAGCGGTAACACCGACCGAATTCCATAATATCAAGAAAACAAAACCGCGAACCCAACGCCACTAAAACAACGCTTAACCGTTCTTTATGACAAGGGAAGAGGTTCAGACCGGAGCTCTGGTCCCTGGGAAATTACATAAGCACCCCCTGCCAGCACCGTATTTATATCTGGCATAACCTCGCTTTTCACTACTTAATGTATCCTCCCTTTAATTTCTCGAACACACCAGATCCAATAATAGTAAATGTTTTAACGGCACAACATTTTCCAAAGTCGTTCGAATGCTGGCCATTTACCATTGCCAATTAAGATACAACACAATATCAAGCATTTTGACCGTGTTATGGCTAATTTTTATTACTATTTTCATATAAATGATACCTATTGACTTGTTTTTTGCCTCGTTATTATTGTTGTTGTGTGATTTAATCGCTGCCAATGTTCTTTGTTTAATGAAAAATCAGTTGTCGATCTATTAGTTTGGTTGTATGGTAGAGGATTGGTTTTTAGAAGCACCACCGGCTGCTGGCAGCTCCTTGATGATCTGTAGCCTAGACACAATGACGTTGATTTATATTCACGAAGTTACTTTTGTGTCGAGAATGGATAGGCGGATATATCCGGGCGTGTGTTGCCCACCAGGGTACCGACTTACCCATCTCCCTATGGAACTCAGAGACAGAGGCCCCCCTTGGCGGTTTCTTTCTCTCAACCTTCTGTCGCCCTTCCTCCCTGTCTCACTCGTTCTTTAGGCGCATAGAAAAAGATTACTCATCACCGAAAAACTAGCTAACAGTCGATGCACGTTCACCTCTAATATCATTTTGATATTATTACCATATCAGCATGTTACTTGGAATTTAGATTATCGTATTATAACTGGAAGCATTACAATATCGAATTGAATCCCCTTGAAAAGGAGACCTCAACAATAGCCTGTGGTAAAACATATACAGCCACACACACATATACTAGGTGTATACATAATACAAGCAGTTGTCAAAATCTGAATCGGATTTAAATGTTGCCAGTTCAGTTGGCCTGATTGCGTGACTGCTACATCAATTTGATAACGTACCTACTGATTATAAGGACGAAATTCTATCAAATACGTAAAATTATAAGAGTCTCATCGAGGGCTATAAAAGTAATGCATCCTTACCAAGAGCTATAAACTGTTATTAAAATCATATAGAAAACAGACTAACTCAGAATGGTATTTGCAATACCTATCAAAACTTTTGATGTATATGACCTTTAAAATGAGAACATTTCTCTTTACATATATTACATATTTACAACTGCTGGTTTTATTAGAATATTCTAGAGAGAGCATGCTATTCAATTTTGCTTGTTTTACTACTAAGTAGTCTTTAACGGCAGCATCTAGCTGTACACTGTCAGATTCAAGTTTTATTGTTGTGTGTGTGTGTGTGTATGTGGGGGTGTTTCAACGTAAATACTGAAATCGTAAAGTAACTGAAACATTAAATGCTGGAATAATCTAAGATTGTACGATACTCTATTAATTAGAGGATTCTGGAAAATAGAGGTCATAAACGAGAATCCCCTTTATATATTTTTTTATACAGAAAAGAGGAATCAATAATTCAGTAAAGAAACCCGGAAATTATGTATATTACGACGTAAAAGATCACCTTTTTTTTAAGCATAAAAATTGAGTCTACGCTTTTACGATCAAAGCTTATAAAAACATAATGGATCAACACAAAATTATACAGTGATCGTCTATTTCTAAATAAAATCTACAATTCCAACAAAATTTCAAAAAATCTATCACTTCAGATTTCGGTCATATTTCTATTTTGGTTTGATTTAATATCATATTTGTGGCGGTGGTGGTGATTTTTTTCCTGTTTTTTTTTTTGGTAAAAGGGTGCGCCTCTAACACAGCAATAAACGCAACAAATTCCACCCATCCATTTTCTGTCATGATTCCACGTGTGCTAGTACTGCCTAATTGGCATAATTAATAACGATAACGATGTAAAACGGTATATGTATCAGGTGTGGCATTCACTGTTGAATAATAATTCAATAAATTTTATCCCGTTGTAACCTAACTAATATCAACAGTGGCGAAATTCGTTTTGTTTTGTGGTATCTCTCTCGGAACAATAACGAGACCAGGCGTGTGTGAGTATAAACTACATAAACTATATACCTACATACCTACCATATACCAGTAGAAAAGTTGCAAGAGTCTGTACGGGAGTAAAAGAGATAGAAACCGTATAGCTAGGGCAATTTCCATTTATACTAAACTACCGGAAACTTGAAGAAAATTAAATGTCGAAATCGGCCCGGTACGCAATAAAGTGCCGTCCGTGTAGACTCTGGAGAGGAAAGGAGGAATGATGGTAACCAAGTCAAAGGTGACTGACGATCGACTAGAAAACAGTAAGTATACATCTGCCACCACCAGTCTCAAAACTTAAAATAATCGATACCAATACTGATTCTTCTATATTGCTGTGATTTTGGCAAGGATTGTTACTGTTGAATGTTGTTTTATCAGCACATCTTAATTCTAGCATTAGAAACCGCACACGTCTTTTTTGTATGTGGCGTTGTTAGACGATGCGTTCACTAAAACTTGAGCTTTTATGCGTGAAGTAAGCTTGGATATGGCTGGAATCTTAGTAAACTTGTTAAATCTGATCCAGCTCATGTGACGCACTCTGAATAGAAAATATACAAAGATTTGCTGGGGTGTTGGTTATGTCAGAAACTTTATAATAACATCTTCGTGCAATTTTGATATCGTCGTGCAAATAAAACTTGTAACAGATCAAATGAGACTGGAAATGATTCAATAATGGCGAGCTGCAATAGGAAAAAATAATGATTTAGGTGGTGATATGGGTTGATGAATATACTATCCACCCTTTAAACATGTTGATTAATTTACAGTAACGTTCCATTTTGAATCAATAGATCCAGTTGTATCCCTATCCATTGTTCTCCAATGACAGTGTTAACGGTTAATGTCCATACCATCAGTGTAAACCACCTAATTAGAAGAGACGCACTAAAGCTCATTTGGCGTTCAGCCTAATGAGAACGCTCCTACTATTGTCGCATGTAACCAAAATACATTTTCCCCTCTGGATCTGGTAATTATCAACAAAGATGTGAATAATATACGAGTGTCGAGTCAAAATGAAAATCAGCATCCTATCTACAATACATATTTAATACAATACGTACGTACGTATATACAAATATCGAAATCTACAACGAAATATGCGCCAGAGCTTCCAATTTCGTACAGTTTGTTGTGTATCTAATGACGCCACTTGTTGCTAGGTTCCGTTGATTGGCTCTTTGCGGGCAAAGAGAACTTGGACGGATTCAGAAGGGAGTTTTTCCATTTCACCCCTCTTTACTAACTCGCTCTATATATACATATATAGTATATGTGTGTGCTTGTTTGTATGTGTACGTGGTGTGTCACCGGAACATTTAATTGCCTTATGAAACTTTGCCAACCAATCGTTACCATGATGATGGAGAATATTCAACAATTATTATTGAAGGGAATATTTTGAACGAGCTAACTTTCAATGTTAATAATAATTTTTATCTATTTCGAGAGAAGTCTATATTATATATGGATATATAGGTACTTACTGGAATATTCTTGTTGGGCTTGTGCTAGCAGTGAAGCAAAGACGTGACTGTCGACCGGTCTTGGGGGGATTTCCTCCTCGCTTGAACTGTAACCACGCTCTTGCCGCCATTCAAGACTTCGTTGCCGTCTCATGCCTGCTGAGCCCTTGAGGCCACGCCGCCCCAGCGTCCCACTGTTACTGTCCATCACCAATTCATCTGAAAATAAATTTTCCAAACGTCTACTGTATGAACAACAAAGATAAACACTGATGGACAATATACGTCAATCAATCAGGATCAATTTTTATTAAATCAAACAAATGATGAAGAAAGAAAAAAAAAGAATTCAATTTTGATAAGGAAATGTACAATTAACGTTTTAGTGTACATATATAGGTCGATATAGATAACAATTTCTGAACAATTCATATAACGACGAGTAGCCGACAATTAGAGATAATGGTTTTATTATTGCTCTTAACGGGCTCATACTATTATTCCCCAAGTAATCGCTGCGACTAAAATGATTTTCTAACCGAGTTTCAAGTGCGAAATGTAATGGAAAATAAAATATTGCTTCGCTTGCACCTTAGTTAGGTAATTGTCGAATTATGCCGCCCCAAAAAGACCCTACCTAAGTGCCACGAAAAAATCGACGACGCAATTCATATTAATAGTAGGTACTGAACAGTTAAAGCTGAAACAGTAAAAATTTCATGTTTATTCGTTATCCAATCGATAGTGCTCTGTTGGTCCATTAACAATAACCAATACAATAAAAACGGTCTAAAATGATCGTATAAATAATAGCAATTGTTGGTTATTCATTTGTAACAAATGTATACAACATCATTTACTGTAAATAATAGTATGTAATGTTTATTGTTAAGCCAAAAAGTTTGGTTTTTTGGCAAAAATTTGCATTTTTTTTGATTATTTCTAACAATTAGTGGCTCAAAATTCGACTGAAGGATCAGATTTATCTTTGTGTTTTTGTTGTATTTCGCTAATTAATTTTATTCAACGAAGTTTTAATGGTAACATTATCGTTTCAAAGCACTTGAAATAAGTCCCCTTTTATTCTCAGTAATCTCTACAGTTCATCCTCCGGAAATAAAGTCAATTCCTTTTCAAGTCACAAACTTTTATTTATCAAATCCAACATAAATTGTTGTTATTGTAGTTAGTTTAGATTCGTTATTGCGCTTAAATATATACACATACTCGTACACATAAAATTACCATTCACTGATATGTGGTAAAGACGACGACGACAACAACAACAACAACAACAACAACAACAACAACAACGACCACGACGACGACGACGTCGACATCGATGGCACCAAAAGCAATAGCAACGTCGAAGTTTTATACCGGAAATTTGCAGCTTCCTCTTTCGCTAGAGCTTCTTTCCAATTATTGCCTTCCTGTATGATGCAAATCGCGACCTTTTATGATTTCGTTTTGCTGACAACAACGCTACTATACCTCTCCTCCATAAAAGAAGAAAGAAGATTCAAGTAAAATTGTAAAAAGAGGAAAATAAGACAAAAAAAAAGACACTTTGAGAGCAAAAAAAAGCCGTATTAGTAATGGGAAAGTTGTAATATTGAAAAATCGATTTTCTCGGAGGACTGTGGGAGAAGATGTGATGATTTGATGATAAGTTGTTTTTGGCTAGTTATAAAAGGGTTGGCTGTTCGTTTTCCCATGTGTTTATCACAGGCACACACACACGTACACTGTTGTTACTGAGAATATGGGGGTGAATTGCTTTAATCACAAGAGTGATCAATAATTTCTGATTCCTTTTCTGGGAATAGTAAAGCAAGGGGTGGTTTTTCACCTTTACATATATGTATAAACAATTGAATTAAGCGACCTTAGTCAAATTAAATATACTTAATGGTGTATTAAAATTTAATTCACAACAACGTAAATATCGTTTTATTTAATAATCAAAATAGCACAGCTTGTAATTGAGGGATAATAAAGAGGAAATGGTAATGTTCCAGTTTATTGAATTATAGGGTTTTATTGCAAGTTTAATAACGCAATATTCATTATAAATAATGACAGGAGAACAAGGTTATTTCAGCAAGTTGTTTTTTTTTAATGTATTATTATTTCGTTTTGCATCCATTGAAATTGTTATTGCTTCGATAAATTCCTGTTATGTTGGTTTATTAAAATTGCAAAAAATTCATATTTTATCTAGTTTCCATTTTCCATTAAAGTCGTCGTAATTTTATACGAATATTGAAGGTTTTTTTTTCGTGTTTTATTAATTTAAGAAATTGTACAGGAATCGTAATACGAACGAAAAAAGCAAATGACAATGTTCGACATTTTTCTATTTCAGACTATCGTTCAGATTTCATTCGGCTAGAAATGTTCTGACGTATTTCAAACAAAAATCGGGAGAAGTGAAATGATTAAAGTGCCAAACAAACAACTCTATCTGTTCATCAAATCGCAAAATCAATTTCAAATACATAAACTGTTGATATTATTTCAAGTTTATATGGGGAGATTTCCAATAATCGGAGTATCATTTTATTTATTTTTTTCTGATACAAATTGTATTCGTATATTTTAAATTTTCAGTCCATTTAATATAAAATCTCGACTCAATCCCTCCCCATTATACCTATATATACGATATAAAAATTTATTACATTTAATAGTAAAATATAAAGGCAATGCAATCGTAAAATTCACACTGACATCTTTATTACAACAGCCTAGTCGTATAATAAACAGGAAGTCGAATTGCATTTCGTCCAATAGCGTCCAGTAATTTATTTCCAATAGTTTTCAACATCCATTAGATGTCGTGTCGCTTTATCAGGGTGCAAAACTAACAAACTAAATAATGAAACAAAAAAAAAACACACACACAGACACAAGAATTAAAACAACTCCAATAGAGTGCAGTTGTTTGTGGCGCCTTAGACTTTATCGATCATTCACAATAACTTCTAATAGAACTTTCATAGAAATAGAAGAGTTTATTTTTAATTATTTTTCAGTCTGTGCTGTGTGATATTTACTATATTGATATGATCCTAAAATTTTCAGTTGCGTAATAAAATGAAAAATTTGCAATGAACGACTTTTATGATGTTTTCAATTATTATGCTTCAATAAAACGATATTCATTTTATTATATAATGAGTTTTACAAGTTCACCCTCAGTTTTTCCTTTTTGATATTTTTATTACACACAGAATATTTCGAATGGGTAGTAATTTCATCGAAATGAAACTTTTCTGTAAAAAACTGTAAACTTGTTTGTTGGTTTTCAGGAAGACTACAACAATATTATCTTTATATATTCAAGTTTGCTGTTAGTATAGGTGGTATGTATGAAATACCAAGGCACCAGTCTTACAAAGCGTTTGTGGATTGTTTGGCAGCAACAGCACTAGCAGCAGGAATAGTGTAAGAACAGTAGAATGGAGTCTAAGGTGTGGTCCTGAAACTTTGTGTTAGAAAATGAAATTCCGGCCTTTGAACTGATTTTCGCAGAATATACACAGGAAGGATTCTATCCACAAAGATATGTTGTCATAATGACGACATGGGGAAATATATCGTAGGGGACAGTTTTCATTTTATGTTTTATAAATAGCAATCAATGAGGGTATTTTCTCTGTGTGTATCGAATCAATAATAGTCTGCCTGACAAAACACAATTTTCAATTAAATCTGACAAACAAGTGAATTTATTCCATTTGAATAGTACGAAATAATTGCTATATTACACCACATATATTTCGTGATACGCCTACCTAGTTAGAATTATGATCATCATTAGATAGATAGAGAATTTAATTTACTATTATTACATGAAAATTCTACCAAAAAAATTCAGCATTTCTTTCCATATTTCCAGGATAGTACAAAATTGAATTCAACTCAATCGTCTCTCTTGTGCTTTCCACTACCATCTACCTATTCTATGCAGTCCAATAATTAACCGATATTCGATAGAATCGTCTCCACCCTAGAGTCCAATAAAACTTCCTCGGCTATCGTTTATCCAGCCAGGAATTCAAACTGGAATTTTTCACCGGCTTCGTTATGAAAAAAGCCCAGGCTTGATTGTGGGCGTACGTCGATATTACACACACACACATATGTGTGTATACATATACATATAGGTACGTATATTATAGATATAGATATAATAAATGTAGAGAGAAGTTTAGTCGAGCAAAGGACAACGGCATAAACGAGGAATTAGTCGAAGGACATTTCACAAGCGAATGAATAATGATGTTTTCCTGGTGACGTCGTTAGTCACAATTTCATACTCGTTTGTTGGTAAAGAGAAAGACGTCATCTTACCGGAGGAAGTTATGTTAATTTGAAAAAGAACGTTCTCTCCTTCACTTCCGCATTATATTTAATAGCGTTTGCTGCTATATTTATGAAACCTATGACAGTTCACACAATAGGAATGAATAAATAAAATCCATTTACTTAGAACGACATTAGTGACAAATCTATCTTCCCCCCGTTCTTTATAGGTCAAAGTTTTAGCTTTTTGTAAATTGAAAGAAAAAGAATAAGAAGGAGAAGAAGGAGAAGAAAACGGAAAAACTGCTTGAAATTATATCAATGATGAGAAAAAAAATTACTGGTAGTTGATGTTGAAAGCGTTCTCCAGAAATGGTCGGAATATATTTATCTATATTTTGATTCGTCTCTTTCTGTTCGGAATTAGTCAAACCAAGCAGCTTCGCCCGTCGTATTATGATAAGCCTTAAACGCGTTGCTCTCGCCTCAGAAATAATCCGGCCAACAATACGGAAACTGGGTCCGTGTGAATTTTTATTTTTCCAACTGTCTACACTTTTACACAAGTATTTTATAATTAATACAAACGGGAAGCTACTTAAGTTTACAACTGTAAAAGCTTCGTAGTTTTGTAGCAAATTACAAAGAATCAACAGCAGCAATCCGAGCATTTCCTCGTTTCTACTCTTTTAAAGTATTATATATAGAGAGAAAACGAATGGAATGCCCTGAAGGCGGTCGATTTTTCGTCCTTAATAGAAGCATGAAACATTTTGAATGGCGACATTTTATAAAACGTCTCACAGATCAAAATCAAGTAAATATTATATATATATATATATATATTCAAAATATTATGATGATTATGACAACGACAAACTTGAGTGAACGTACACTGTTGTTGGAAGATTGTAAACTTCCATCTATACCGCGGATGAGGTGGTGGTAGTGTAAAACAGTAACAGAAGGGATGAATGTTGAACACCAAAACGACTCAACTCTGAATGCCCTTCGGCCGTTATTTATAAAACGTTCCAAGAGAGTTTTGCGTCGTTTTTATTCCGGAAACCGGTAAGGACTACATTAGATATAGGGCGGGGGAACTGTAGAGGAAAAAAAAGTGAACAAAAGAGCCCTGCGGTAGGTAGAAAGTAAACACATTTCGGACTCATTAAGTAATTGTTTGTTGTTTCGCTATTCTTTACTAATCAACAATACTTTAATTAAGTTAATTAGTATCCGATTATCTATCCCTCTATGTAATAATAAAATACGAAAACGGAGAATTATAAACAAGAGTTAACAATCTGTGACTTTATAGAAGTTTTGCTGCAAAACTTTAGCAGGTGTGCGTCTGTTTTCAGATGGAACGAACAACTAAAACTTAAACGTTTCCTTTAAATTATTAATGAATAATTCAAACTGATTTGCATAGGAGGAATGGTAATGTGATAATTTAGAATAGGGGTGATTCTTTTTTTATTATTTGCATTGTTCATCTTTCTGCAGTGCATAAATCCTGTTAGACTAAGAAAAGCAAATTGCGTAAATCGCTTGTTTTGTGATATGTGTAGTTGTTCCTCACTTTCTAAGAGGGTTCAACCTTAACTTCCATTTTAGCATCTCTATCAGGTCAGATTTTTGCTCTGCAGTTTGAAGGATTTCAACTATATTCTGTGAATAAAATAATGCACGAAATAATGCATGTCCAGTCGTTTGTACTGATGGCAAGACAAAGCGTCTCGCAGCAACGTTTTGATCCTCTGCCTTTTAGTATTCTGACGCTACAACGAAATCGCCTTGTTGAATGCATTTATATAAAGAACGTACGAATCTTTATTCATTTCTTTATTAGAAATTTAAAATGTTTGCTAGTGAAAGTGGTTGAAAAGTGTAATAGATGAGTGAATAATTCAACCGTGTTCAACAATAGGAAGAACGAAAAAAAAAACGATCAACAATTCGAAATTAGAATTCGTCACCATCTATAATTTATTCACTAGCATTGAAAGTTCAGTGCGACTGAAAACTTAATGGAAAGAAAGCACCACCAATGTGTCTATGTATATGTAGATAGATAGATAAATGTATGTATGTATGTATAAGTGTACATTTGCAGTTCGCACACGGTGTCGTTTTATATTTTTCTATTTCCTCCATTTGATCTCATGCATTTTTAATAATGTCGTGTGATCATGTTTTGCCCATGTTTTATCACGTATTCTATTCAACGAATTTCAACCTCTCACATATATACCACCCCCCCACATTACCCAGATAACCAACGTGTGTTATACTTCCATGTAAATTAAATCGTTAACTTGACATGATTTTCATTTCAGCACCCCTAGCAAAATTTTACCCTCAAAAACAGGGTAAAACATAAATAAACTCATTCTTGTTACGTATCGTGATTAGTGAATTTCGTTATTAGATATAACGATTTGAGTCTAATTTGGTGTCCTGTAGAAAGTCCGGTGTCCCGGAATCTGACGGTAATTCCGGAAAGCTTCTAGTTTATATAATGATCACAGGGCGTCGCTATCTGATTCTAGTTGCTTAATATAGAGGTCGCTACTATTTCATTGTTATCCTTTGTTCGATATCCTGACTGACGTCAAGGATTTTATTACAATGTGCTTAGAGAGCTTGCAACCCAAAATAAAGGGAACATTTTTCAAATTTGTCCATTTTTCGCCACAACAAAACAACACAAAATAACTCAATTTACCAAATTTGGAAAGTTATTGTTATTATCCTTTTATACACAGGCTTTCCAATCAATCAAAGTTTAGTTTAATTATTCCGGGAAATAATGAAAATAATTTCTATATATATTGTTAGTTAAATGTAATAAAGTGAACATTAATTTCAAATTGATTTGTTTCTATTTTGAAAATAAAGTTGTTTAAATTCAATAATTTCCCCCTATTTTGTTATGAAAATTTTCCAATTTTCTATTAAAAAATTCTATTACTCTTCTACGTATAAAATTAGAAAATTACTATCATATATCACTTGTCAGTCGTCCTTGTTCCACTTTTATCCCAAATATTCTATGTGGCATACCTGGGATCCGTTTTACTCATTAAATTTTCAATGTTGCCCAGCCAATGTGCCCCGATTAAATAAATAACATCCGTAATTATTGAGGGGATGAATTTTAAATAATTTATAATCAAACCTGTCCTATTTAATGTTTATATTAAATAATAGATAGACATTTGAATAAAGGGAATATTTCGTCTGGCATACATATTTATTATTATTATTATTTTTTTTAAATAAAATTCAACATATAGGAAATCTGATTATCATTCCAATAATACGGTTTATCAATTTAATGTTCATTTTGTCAAATAAACAATTACTGAAAATACATATATTGATTTCACTTTATGTCTGTTCATGTTAATAATAATTTAATTAAGCCAAATTTAATGAATCATTTCAAATTATTATTATTACAATTATGTATTATTATTCAGTAAGCCAAAAATACTTTATCGGCATAATACACATATTTGGAAAGTTGTTTAAAATTGTTATTATTATTGTTATCGTTGTAGAAAATTGTTGGAAAACTTTACACAGCATGGGAAACGAATAAAATTAAAAATAAACCATTCCTGACAGCGTTAGCTCTGAAGAAGAGCCAGATAGTGGTTTCAGGGTGAATTTTATGTGTTACAAACTACCAGAAAGTTTGAAATTTAAATAATCCAACACTGGATGGATATAGTATGTGTACATGCATATACATATACGTATAGTAGTTGCCGGTTCAATTAGAGGAGAAGGTCGAGAGTTTGTGAAAGTCTAATGAAGTGATAAAATGCCTGAAAGAGTCAAGTATCTCGAGATAACAGAGCTTGTAGGACTAAATTATTCCAACAGTATTATCCTTTCTGTGACATGTTAGGTCACAGCCTCTATCATTTAGTTTTCAGATGGACTCTGTTATTTTTGACTTTTTATATGTATTTGGGTGTGTGTGTAGGTATATCTCGTTTTATTGTAGAAATACGATCCTTTTGTTTGGTTAGAGCTTCGAGAAATAATATTGTTTAGAGTCAGTATCTTGTTACCGTTCCAATTTCTCATTTCAAGGATTTATACCTGGCCGAAGTTTCCTTCCAGAAGAAGAGAGTGGAGTGTGATATAGGAAGTTTTACGGCGCACCAGTTACGCAAAGTTACTCAAAGGTCATTAATTTTGAATAATACACTAGAACATCATCTTTTACATCTCTGATGTATTTGTCTGTTCAAG
Organism: Iselma pallidipennis; assembly: GCA_037464855.1. Classification (NCBI taxonomy): domain Eukaryota; kingdom Metazoa; phylum Arthropoda; class Insecta; order Coleoptera; family Meloidae; genus Iselma; species Iselma pallidipennis. Next base: position 108,707 of record JAZBHA010000038.1, read on the forward strand.
TTCGTAAGTATGTAGTAACATTTTTCATTGGGCTGTATAGCTGCGAGGTCAAAACGATCAAAACAAATTGACTGAGATAATCTGGAAGAGGGAGAGTGAGTGAGGTGGTGGTGGGGGAGGGGGGGGGGTTGGAGTAAGAGAGAAAGGAAAAAAGGGACTAAGTCCCTTCAATTTCAATTATGATCATTCCTACCGATAAACATTAGCTAAATTTGGTTGAGCCTCAAGAGCAATTACTAAGAACTATTACATTTAACAAAACACATCGAGCGAGTACATTCTCTGTAATTCTATTAAGATTAGTTTCATAACAGGATGTTGTTAGAATATGAATGTTATCTATAGTCGGCAGAAATTCAGGTGGGATTGTTTGGTAGGCCTTGTTCTTCCCGTTATTTTGTTCAAAAACCTGGTCGCACCCACTACTACCGAAATTGGATTGGACAAGTTTACGGCTGGTTGGACAACACTAAATATTAATTAATATGAACTTGGTAATTTCTGTCCTTGTCGTCTTGCTTCTTCTTCCTCTTCATCTTCTTCTTCTTCTTCACAATAACAACAATAACCGCCCCTTGTTGAGCAACAAGGATAAGAGAAGTTGGACTTTAATGACAGTTTTATGAAGAATTATATCACCATCTAGTCATAAGATAAATCGAAATCGAGACACTTATTATTGTCCAACTAAAATTACTGCACTCTTATTTCTTTTCGTTTTATCTGCTCTTCGTTGTTGTCGTCGTCGCCGTCGTTCTCATCAATCCATTAATTAAATCTGCGCATTGTCTCCAGAAGATGGTAAATCTTTCTAATTCGATTCTGAAGTGCCATCGTCGACTCTCTCACCATTCCACCCCTCTTGTGTGTGTGTGTGTGTGTGTTTGTGTGTACGGCTGGACGGATTACTTCCGGAACATTTGCCCACAGTCGCCGAACAGAAAAGTAAATAATTAGAGCAAATGGGCCCCAACTAGGGAATAAAATTTGGATCCGATTAAGATAACCAGAGCAGAAATAGAGTGAGAGCGTCACGTAAACGCTTGAATTTCACTCAAAGACACGTGTTGTAAACATTTGAGAAGATTGAACGAGAAATTTATTTTAAAATAAAAAAAGGTTCTGTTTCGACCTCGAAATGCGTCCAGGCGAATTAGCATTCGAAGCGTTAAAAAGCATTTAAGGTCGTAAGGGTCTGATGATGGGGCAGAAGAAAGAAAAGAAAAAGGGAAAAATGAGGCTGCGCTCTATAAATATTCAGTATCTAGGAGCATTAGAACGAAATAAATAAAGAGAACTGAGGTTGCTAATAAAATCCAAAGTTTCCAGTAAATTGAAGCCTGCAGTCAGGCAATATAGGAACTGGTGCTGACAGAGAACACTAGAACGACGTGCATTATAGGTTTTTTGTTGCCGCAAAGGCCCTCAGGTCCGAACTAAATGCTCTACCACTCTAGCGGTTATTAATCCAATCGAATTAATGTCAGAGCCGTCGCCCGAAAAGAAAAAAACCTGACAGACGATAGAGCTTTCCACCCACATCTCTCTTAAATTTCACATCATCATCTTATATTTTTCTGGATGTGATAGATTAGTCATTAATAAAAAAAATATGTTTGGGACTAATAAAATATTTTTTCGAAATAAATCCGAACTTTATTTGTTAAACAAATATCAGAGTATCTACTTTCTTTATGTTGTTGTTTTGAAAATTTGTTCACTGGAATTTTTGTTGATACTGCAAACATCAACTTTGTGGTCTAAATACCGTCGCGTATCGCTTCCAGCAAAATAGAAGCTGAGGTATACCAGGATAGTGTATGTCAGTCATGTCTCCAGGAGAGGAAGTCCTAACCGCTACCGCCATTACTTGGAAGACATTCTAGGAAAAGCAAAACCAATAATTAACTAACGTTTCAATTAGGATGAGAGTTCTTTGCCGGAATACTGTGCCTCATGGATTTTGCATCAAATTTCAAAAACAAAAATATCCTAAATAACCAAAATTCGATTATAACTTCGAAGATTCTTGTGTAATGTAGAACGATTTAAATTGAAAAATTTGATTTAAATTAGATGTAAAGAATGACGTGTTCGCCCGGCGCATCCACCAAATTTCATCATACATCCGTTCACTACTAAAAGCAGCAAACTCGTTACATTTTCAACTTTGACAGAAGATATGAGAAAGTCTGATGTCGTCAATATTCAAATTCTGTTAAAAT